>ML257549.1:0-18576 GCA_005239495.1 Nicotiana undulata
CTCGATCAAATACAGTATCGAGTGCCAGTCGTGCCTCCCCTAGTTTGGGGGCGTGACAATAGAATCGAGTATTGAGTTCAAAAATCTTACATCCAAGTGTTTCCCTTTTATTCCCTCTTCAATCCCTCTCAAAAAGCTTCAAAATCGTTCAACAATGGTGAAAAATGGGCTGAAAATCGCGACTTCTGCCCAGGTCACTCTATGAGAACGCGTCCTATCTTCGCGAACGCGAAGCTTTATCTACTGAGCCCCTCGCGAACGCGCGACCCACTTATGCGAACGCATAGACCAAACGGGGCATGGGGTCCCCAGTGCTGCTTCCTATCGTGAACGCGACCCACCTGGTGCGAACGCGTAGAACACTTTGCCAACCCTCCGCGTTCGCGTCGACCCAAATGCGAACGCATAGAACAACTTGCCTCCTTACACCAAGAACCCTTCGCGAACGCGGCCCCACCAACGCGAACGCAGAGAAGAAAACTCTGCAACCAAAAACCAGCAAAAATCTGCCAACTCCCAAGTCCAAAATATGATCTGTTAACCACCCTAAACACACCCGAGGCCCCCGGGACCTCAACCAAACATGCCAACACCTCCCATAACCTTGTTCAAACTTAGTCGAGCCTTCAAAACACTCAAAACCACGCCAAAACACCAAAATCACCTCGGATTCAAGCCTATGAACTTTGAGATTTCGAAATTTCGCCAATGATGCCGAAACCACCCAAAACACGTCCGATTGACCTAAAAATTTGCAAACATATCCAAAATGCCACTAAGAACCTTCTCCAACTTCCAGAATTCCATTCCGACCCTGATAGCCTATTTTTCACTGCCAACCGGAAATCGCCAAAACTCAGTTTCTCCATTTCAAGCATAATTCTACTCCGGACATCAAAACCACTTTCCCAACACACTCATAAGTCCCAAATCACCTAACGAAGCTATTCGAGCCATAAAATCAACATTCCGAGGTCGTTTGCCTAAAAGTCAACTCCAGGATGACTTTTTCAACTATAAAACCAATTTAAGAGACTAAGTGTCTCATCTCTCACCACGACCACTCCGAACCCGAACCAATCGACCCAACACATCATAATTAGGTTAAATAACACATGAAGAAGCTGAAACAGAGGAAACGGGGCAAATCTCACGGAACGACCAGCCGGGTCGTTACATGTGAACCCATAAATTTAAAAATACAATGGGTTCAATGCTAAAAACCTTAAAAGTTGAACCCACATAATCTAAATCCTGGATCTGCCTCTGATTGGTGGTTCTCCAGTTTCTAAGGTAGAAACAATCCAGGAGCAAGAAATTCAATTCATGGAACCCCACTTGATCTGTTGCTTTCCACTCATTGCCCACGAAGGCATGATCGTTCAATTGGAGCACCTCGAGTTTGGGCAACTTGCAAATAACGGACATGTACTTCCATTGAAGATATGTCGTGCTAAGTTTAAACTTCTTGAGATTTAGTGGTAAAGCATCTGGACTTGTAAGACTAAAACATTAGACTTCCCTCTCGAGTAGATAACCTTGAGTTGCAATACTTAGTTCCTCGAGCTCTTGTAAATATTGAAGATTATCTATACATTTAGGACTCAACCCGGAAATTTCCTATGCAATTTCGTAATCCCTTCAAATATTTCCTTTCTGTAACAACAAGGACTCAACCCGGAAACACTCCATAAGTTTCGCAGAACCAAGTGCTCAATTGATACCATTCTAGGAGAACATAGAGAAAAACATGCTGCATAGAGATGCCTGTTGGGCTTTAAGTTTGGTGTAGTTTAATTTTAAGCTTGGTGTAGCTTAAAGAAGGTGAATGGAAAATGGAGGGAAAATAAAATATTTGAGTTTCCCTCCTTGGCAAAGGGACATTGTCCCATATTGGATGAAGAAAAGACTTTTGATGGGTATATATACAAGTGCTCTTCTTCTAGCTTTTAAAGAGTTAAGAAGAAGGCAAGCCTCACGCCGTCGTCGTCGTCGCTCGGCTCAGCTTTGGCTTCAGTTAAAGATTGATTGATTAATCTTTTTGGACAAAATTCCTTTCAATTATTAATTAATTAATTAAATTAATTAACAAAAATTCAATCCGGAATAACCTATGATCCGCGACCCGGTACAATCCGATCCGTTTTTTTTCTCGGATTATTTAAACCCGTTTGTTGTTTCCCGCAGCCAAATGGGCTATAAATATGCCTTGAATTCCAGAATTTTTACTTGCTAAATTTTTCTGATTATCTTCTTCTTCTGCACAATATTTTCCAATGTGTTTTACGACCATTGAGCGGTTCGCCGTTTACTAGAGTTTTTGATACCAATAAGGTGGTGAGTTAAATCGTTCTATCCTAGGAGGATAATATTCCAACACCTCAGGTACTTGAGGGGAATAATTTCCTTAAGGACACGTTGTGCATTCAATGGGCTCGATTTATTCCTATACTGTTTTGAGAATTTATTTCGTTAAACTGATGTTGTTGACTTTCTGTTTCTGTTTATATTTCAGAAAGTTTAATTGTTTATTACAACAATACAAATTGAATAACAATTCCCTAGTTGAGACATTTGCCAAATTATGGTCCAATATCAATTCTAGGAGAACATAGAGAAAAACATGTTGCATAGACGTTACTAATATCAATTATAGCATCAAGCGTGTCTTTCTTTCCAATATCATCAAGAAGGACTAGAAGCATCTTTCTTAAATCATAGTCCTGACACAGTAATCCATGCACGAATACGAAAGACCCTCTGAATAGAGGGATTGAGGAATATAGTTTTGGCGAAAGTTGACTTACCTATGCCTGGCATTCCCACAACAGAGAAGACTTCCCGTTGATCTGAGCATGAGCGTTTGGTAAGTTGTTGAACCATGCTTCCTCTTTCATCATTAGAGGCGGACCCGTGTGTATGGGTGAGGGGTCACCGGACACTACATCTTGTATATATATATACGTATATATCTTGAAAATGGTTAATTTAAAGCAGTTGGCACCCTGAACACTAAAAGCATTTAAGGGGCACTGGTTGAGCATAATAATGTGCCCGCATCGCGTAAAAATTCTGGGTCCGCCTCCGTTCATCATTGTACCCTTACATATCATTCTCAAGTATTGAAGAATTCAATCGCGGAGAACTAGAACCGCTAGTTAAAGAACTCTTAGCTTGCAAATTGTTATTCTTCTGCTTGATCTATCTCTTGTGTAGCCTGTTGACAGATCTTGGCAAGCTTCGCGCATGATTTATGGAGCAGGAGTTCATTCTGCTCCATAAATTGTTTCACTAGTGATTCAACTTCATCTTTTGTATCATGTGCTACATGGGCGAAGCCACACTTTTCTTAGGGTGGTCAATTAACCACCCTTTGTCGGAGAATTACATTGTGTATATAGAAAAAATATTACGTAGGTTTTAGAGGTACATAACGCATATTGAACATCCTTTGTCGGAACTTTTTTACTTATTTCAAGTTTGAACATCCTTGAGAAAATTTCTGGCTTTGCCACTGGCGTGCTACATCTTTGATTCTTGCTTGCATCTCCTTGGTTGGTTCGCCATCAACATTGCCAAAGACTCTTGTACTGACCCAAACTTTTCCTTGAGTGATTCCAGATGCTGCTTACGGTCCTCTTGTAGGCCTGATAAGTTGGATTGTAAAAGCTGCTCTATTGTTCCCAGCAAAGAAGTTAATGCAGCATAGTGTCACGGCCTTAGTCGTTAACTAAGTATACATGAAACACTTGACAACTCGCTCACGATCTTGCACAATTTGTTCACCTTCTTTCTATGCCAAGTCAGCCTTACTACACTCAAGATCGCTAAGAGAATGGTAGAAAGAACACAAGAGAATTGTTAAAGGAAGCTTTGTATTGGAGAGAACTTGAATTGCTTTTGCTTGATGAGTTGACAAATGAATGCCCCATATTTATACTAATCACCTAGGGGCTAGTGTGTAAATAATAATTGTTTCACAAGTCCTTCCATATTTACATATAAGTACATTCTCTAGAATCTTCTATATAGCTAGAATCTTCCAAGGACTTTACTAGTAATTCCATATAGTTCTAGGGTCTTCCTAATGAAACCTCTATATTTTTTCTAGAACATTCTTACAAGTGCATAAATATCTAGAATTTTCCCAAGGAAATTCTCCATAGGTCTAGAATATTCTACCAAGATCTAGTCTCTAACTTATGTAACCCTTCCATATGGAAATAATATATGCCAAGTGATACCTACGTGGAATGATGATGTGGCGGGTCATGACACTCTCCCCACCCAATTTTGTGCCACCCTCGACAAAAGCATCGACATGTACGTGCGCACCTCGCCTTGGCATCGCTGGAAATATTTGTCCATTAGCCATGATGCCATATGAAGTGGTTCACCTTCCCATGTTACAAGGTATTGGTCCCTTTCTTTTCGCCCCGTTTGTACTTTGGAGGGCTAGCAATGATGGCCTCGCTCCTCCACCCATCGGATGCCCCTCCTTGATCTTGGCCTGAATCTTCTCATGACTCAACCAAGTCTAGTAGTTTTTCAAGCATCAAGTCCATGCTTCCACTCCCTATTTGACTTCCCTCTGTGGTCCAGCCTTACTGGCAAACTTGAACCCTCTACTTGGTGCATCGTCTGAGTCTGATAGCATGCCATCACTTCGTAACTCGCCATCCTCTTCAACTATGTTCGTCCAACTTTTCTTGCTGCCACCATGCTCCATTTGCACGGTGCCAGGATAGGATTTGTAATCCCCTACCTTCGGCTTAGATTCCAAGCGCATCCCTCCAATGCAGGCGGTTTCTCTTGTGTCACCCTTATGTGCTTGAGCAAAGTTCCCGATCATTGCTGCAAGCTTCCTCAACTTTTGGACCCCCTGTCCGTTATGGGATGGCCCCTTGCCATTACCCTTGTATACCTGGGCTAAGCCTTTCCCATTGTCCTTGTCATGATCTCTCTCACCCCACTCGACGTTGCCTTCTTTGGACTTGGCAGGCTCTATCTTGAAGTCAACAAATGACTCGGCTACTACTATGGCCTCGTCCATATTGGCTACTTGATGTCTTCTTAACTCCCTTTTTTCCCAATTTTGCAACCCATCCATGAAGTAGAAGAGAGAATCTTCCTCGTACAACGACGGTATTTGCAGCATTAAGGTAGTGAACTCGCGCACATACTCCCGAATTGTGGCCATCTGTCAGAGCTCCCTTAGCTTCCGCCTAGCTTCATACACCACATTCACTTGGTAGAATTGCTTCTTCAAATCCTTCTTGAACTGATCTCACGTCTCAATCTTGCACAGGACTTTTTTCCATGTTGGCACACTTCCAACGCCACCCCAGCACGACAACCTCAGTCAAGTACATTGAGGCGTTGCGGTACCTTAAAAACGTCGACATCCTCCCTGACTACCTAAAAGTACTTGACCATCCTCCAAAGTAAGTCTGTCGCCTCGCGTGCGTCCCATGCACCGCCATACTGCATTCACTTAGGGACCTTCACGTTGATCCCTTCTGCAAGTACCAAGCCCTTGGTAATTCCGGCCATGGTTCCCTACAAAACTTCCTTCTAGCAAGCTCTTGTATTCTTTCTAACATTCCTTAGTCATAACCTTTGCTCTGATACCACTTTCTCACGTCCTTAGTCGTTAACTAAGTACACGTGTGGCACTTGACAACTCGCTCACGATCTTGCACAACTTGATCACCTTCTTGCTATTCCAAGTCAGCCTTACTACACTCAAGATCGCTAAGAGAATGGTAGAAAGAACACAAGAGAATTGTCAAGAGAATTGTTAAAGGAAGCTTTGTATTGGAGAGAACTTGAATTGCTTTTGCTTGATGAGTTTACAAATGAATGCCCTCTATTTATACTAATCACCTAGGGGCTAGTGTGTAAATAATAATTATTTCACAAGTCTTTCCATATTTATAGATAAGTACATTCTCTAGAATGTTCTATAGAGCTAGAAGCTTCCAAGGACTTTCCTAGTAATTCCATATAGTTATAGGGTCTTCCTAATGAAACCTCTATATTTTTTCTTGAACATTCCTACAAGTGCATAAATATCTAGAGCTTTCCCAAGGAAATTCTCCATAGTTGTAGAATATTATACCAAGATCTAGTCCCTAACTTATGTAATCCTTCCATATGGCAAAAATATATGCCAAGTGATACCTACGTGGCATGATGATGTGGTGGGCCATGACAATAGGCTGTCATCTCTCTCTATACTTCTGTTGTAAATCACCTCCACATTATACATTTTTTTAAATAAAGCAATTTCGCAGAAAGTTATAACACTCGAAATTAGGGGTGTTCAAACCGAACCGGTAAACACCACCAAACCGAAAAACCATACCAAACCGATTAAAAAATCCGACTAGGTTTGGTTTGACTTGGTTTGGTATTGAGTAAAAAACCCCGAACCAAACCGACATATATATATATATATATATTAAGACTTTATATTGAATTTTTTTTTTAAAATGTAGAAATATTTGGGATCCTCTCATGTGTTAACCTTGAAAGTGTATATTGAAAGAAAATGATTGGTAGACAACTAAGAAATAACTATCTTGTGTTACTAACAAAATTATCTCATTGGAATATTTTAATAGATCATATGTTTGTCAATTTTTTCAATATTTACTAAACATATATTCACTTATAAAAACTTTATCTATTACTTTAACAAAGTAAGATTCAAATAATATTCAAATAGCAAAATAACCCGAAAACCCTAAAACCCGACAAAAACAAACCAATCCAAATCGATATAGTTGGTTTGGTTTGGTTTTGATAAAAATCGAACCAACTCGGTCCATGTACACCCCTACTCAAAATGACAGAGAAGTTTGACAAATATGTACGTGGGATTGCATGCTTTTCATAAAGTAAATAAGCAAAAAGAAGTTCCTACTCAAATTAACTAGCTACTACTATCACTTTGACTTGACAAACCTGTTAGAGAGAGACTCCTCCTTTAATAGGCCTTACGTGGCTCGGATCCGAATTATTAGTATCCCCAAACAGGTATCGAACACTCGGTAAGAAACCCAAAAAACGGACAAGTCTTGTTAGGCACTCAAAATTTCTATATCGATCTCTATGCTCATTTTATGATGGAGGTTGACATGATCAATCAAATTTCATTTTATGATGGAGGTTGATGTGATCAATCATATTTTCCTTTATCATGTTGTGGTAGCAGCTGATAATGGTGAAAATCAGTGATGAATAGTTGTGAAGTGGTAGTTAATGATGACCGCGATTGGTGGATGAGTCTGGTCATGGTTGTGCAGTGGTAGCTAAAGATAATAGATGTGTGATGTTGGTCAGAGGCGACTCTAAGATTTAAGTTTTATGGGTTCAAGTGTAAAGTTTTTAGCATTGAACCCATTGTATTTTTAAATCTATGGGTTTATATTGTTATATATTACAATATTAATAAATTTTAACACATAAATTTATGTTCCGCGCCAAAAGCACTAGGTTCAGTTAAACCCGTTACCAATGCCTTGCATCCACCTCTAATGTTGGTTACTACTGGGGTGGTTGGCTTGTGTACGAGCTTTGTGGTATAATTCTTTGCCAAAAGAGGTCTCCGTCGACCCAACGACTTTCCGATGTGATTGACAAGCAGCGGGGCATGGAACGGAGTTTAATTCATCGCGACAGTAGTTCACTAAGTCTATGAAAGGGCCGATCATCCAACGAGAAGGGGTAAATCAGGCTTTCGTTCATTGCGGAAAATTCCCCAATACTGCCTCCCATAGGAGTCTGGGTCGTGTCTCTGTCCCAGGGCTTGATCATCCTCTCGGACGGATGTAAGGAACCAACACTAAACACACTCAATTCAACGCCCAACAGATTAACAAGTGTATTTAACTACAATAAAAAGAGAATTACAAAGAGAAACTAAACACTGCAAGAAAATTGCTAAGAACAAACATAGTAGAAGAAGGGGGTGAGGAGTACAGAGAGAATTGGGGATGAGGAAACGTAGAATCTGCCCAAGCAGTTGACATAATTCGCATACCCCTTCGCTCTACCCGTTAGTCCTTTTTAAATAGTTGCTAATTGGGGCATGGATCCCAACTTAATCTTTGTAAAGGTATTTTGGTCCTATTTCTCGGCCCAATAGTTGTTTCTTTGCAGGTATCCACATTGGGCTGAGACTGGTTCATAAAAATACTCTCGTCCTCAATAAGAACCTTGTACTCAAGGTTCGGCTAGAGGATATTGTTAGTAGAGTGCCCCCCGCCAAGCGCAGCCAAGCCCAAATGTGCTATGGTGAGTAGTATGTTCAGCAGTTCCATGATAGTCACTGCCTTGCAAAACACATATCCTTGTGACAAAGAGCAACAACATAATCATCTTGAGAAACTTTGTGAAATGCTCGAGTGTAGTATCAACTTCACAAAGTAGAAAACCAAGGCACCCAGGAAATACAAATTTTCTCTTGACAAAGACCATAAAGCTCCAACGAGAAGTTTTTGCGCATTGTCTTGGTCCTTTTTCCTTAGTCCATAACTTGGAGCAATATGCAAGTTGGAAAAGAAACTTTTTCAATGAACCTTAAACTGCAAATTTATCCATAACCCTTAAGCATATGCTGTCATAAACTCTTAAAACTCTGCAAATTATAGACAACTTGACTTCTAGAAGACCCTTGCTCAAGTTTCTCATGACTCATAGCGACAAACCTCCTGAAACACCCTTGTAGATGTAATTTGACCAAAGCCACGTGTCCTTTAGCATTTTCAACATAGTAAACCAACTAAGAAATGCTCTATAATTCATAGGTACATCATATTCTAAGGTGCTAAAGTATGAATCCATCACTTGCCCTACTTTGGCTAGCATACTTTTCTCTGCTATAGCTCGTGAAGAACACAAAGCATGAGATATGATGACATATATTCTTTGACAGTAAGACTCATGATATCACACAAACCTCTAAAAAAGTACTCGGACAAATGTGAAGCAGCCAAACAACAGGCTCCATTTTATCAACATAATGGACAACAACTAAAGAAACATTCCTCAAACTCTTTATCCAACCCAATAACTTGACACGTCCAAGAGAAAAAAAACAGAACGTTACAGTCCCTATAAGCACATATTTCACATTGTCCCACTGGTGCATTGAATTTCTCCATAAGTTGAGTAGTAACACCCTCAAAAAGACACGTGAATGAATTCTCTATAGGACCCTCTAGTAACTTGTAAGATGCACAAGAAGTTTTAAAATTACCATAACTTTCGATACCCATGTCAACTCCACCTATACACCCGTAATCATAAAAATTTGCAATTAAACCTCTACTTCTTTTAAAAATTCCTTCCAACATTTCTATTGCATCTGATGCAATATTTAAATCTTCTTTCGCAATAGATGCACAACCTAAATTATTCTGCCCAATGTCGAGCCAATTGTCCAAAGAGATACAAAATGGAATAATACATAGTACGGCATCAGACTCCAAATGGTAATATGTGCATGCCTCTATATGAAAAAAGTGATAAGTCTCAAATCTATGGCAATCATCCAAAGTGATACCGCCTTGCATAGGAAGTACTTGACCAATACGAAACTTCTCATGTAGAAGTGCAAATCGTACTTTCAGAGTGCCCTCCTCTGCAGATTTTCCATCTTCAAAAGTAGATTCCACTGTATTGGGTGCGGCATAATCAAGATAAGGACCAGTATCAAAGACAATATACTGCTTGGAGTAATCTTCAGCAAATGCCCGAGCATGCCCAATATTTTCTTCTCCCTAGCATGCTTTCTTGATTTAGATAACCAGAATTCAGAAAGATTGCGCTCCTGCCGCATGCCAACCCAATCATAGTTGTGTACACTAAATTCAAGGAAAATAGACACTCTATTTTGTTTACCTACAAGAATTACTTCAATGGAATTACGCAAACATGGAATTATGCGAAGACATAAGGCACCATCAAATGGATATTCAACTTCAGTAGTTCTCATACTTGCATTCAACATCATATTTTCGTGGATATCAAACATGGAAATGTCACAGGGAATAGATAATGTAGAATTAATCCCTAATGGAGGCCTGCTTGTAATTTCAGTAACACCTTGTAGAGGTTCATCTCTAATGTTAACAGTTTCGTTTATCCATAGTGCCATTGTGAAAGTTAAAGCTTGGTATAACTCACTTAGCTCAAGATCCCTTCCACTCGAAAAAGACCTCATCTGATCAATTAGGTATTTCTCCTCAATTTGAGCAGTAGCATCATAAAAAAACATACAAATAAATTTTTTATAGACTCTCCCCATAGCTTGTATATTGCACAAGAATTGATAACACAATCACTATGTTCAACACCCATTTCAACCCTAAATTCATGTCCAGTGTCAAACCACTTGTCTACATAACTACAAATTGGTAAGCTAGTATCGCTTGCATAAGTGCTATGCTCTGAATATTTATGATAGCCCTTTCTTCGTTTTGCAGTCAATAACAGAGAATCATGTTGTCTGGTAGCAACCCAGTAGCAAAATCATAGTGAAGCCACAATATATTTTGAGAAGCCCCAATAAATGGATATGCTATTCTAGCAAATCTCTCAATAGCATTTGACACGACAAGTCCTTGACTAGCAAAAGGAATCTGATAACCTGTTTTATCCTCTAGAGGAGAATTTTCAAACTCCAGGGCTACATTGTTTCGCGCATTTCCCTCTTCCTCATGTTTCGATACAAACAATGGAGTTACATGCGGACTGTAACCAATTGAAACCACTAAGGAACTAATGGGGAAAAAGTCCAAAGAAATATCGATAGTATTGTCGAATGTTGCAGCAGTCACCTCAGTTTGCAAGGTATCACAACTAGGCTGGAGTAATCTATCACTCTCGTGAAAATTGTCATTGATCACCTTGTCAATGGTCGTAGTTGAATTTTTTTCATCAGCCATACGAATCAGAGGATCGAGAATGCTTGCGTTAGTTGTTGTAATGGAAGAGTTGTCATCCACTGATTGTCCAGTTTCAAAAGTGGATACTGATTCAGATTTGTTCCTATGAGAGCTTCCATCAAACACTTGGACCTCCTCTCATTTTGCAATATTCAAAGTCGATGTCGTTATTTCACTGATGAGTTTAACATCTGGTTGCTCAGTATCAAACACCTTGGAACAACAGGCATATGACATTTTGTCAAACATCTGGGCTTCGATCTTTGTGGAATATTCCCTGGTTGCATCCAAGTGACTTTTCGGCGACAAGAGACGCCGTCTATGTAAGCGAATCAATACTTTCGCAGTAAATTGTTCACAGTTCGCCAGTTGCTTGTTCCGGAAAAGCCATTGGTACCACTGCAAAGCTTCTCCCTCGAGATAGGATGAGACAAGAA
This sequence comes from Nicotiana undulata, assembly GCA_005239495.1. Taxonomy (NCBI): domain Eukaryota; kingdom Viridiplantae; phylum Streptophyta; class Magnoliopsida; order Solanales; family Solanaceae; genus Nicotiana; species Nicotiana undulata. The sequence goes on from ML257549.1 coordinate 11,393, forward strand.
GTAACTTGTTGTTTTCTGCAATTCCGTAGAATTTAAAGTATCGTTCAGCCTGAGAAATCCATAATCCTGGATTCTCGCCACAGAATTGCCGAAATTCCAGCCAAGTAGACTTACTCGTTTCAACGTTTCCCACCAACTCATGTAACAATGAACGAATTTCAGCAATCATGACCTTAATTGAATCTTCGTTAGTTCGACATATTTGGTCCTTCATTGAAGACCTCTGGATGAAAGCACCAATGTAAGAAACCCAACACTAAACACACTCAATTCCACGCCCAACAGATTAAAAAGTGTATTTCACTACGATAAAAAGAGAATTACAAAGAGAAACTAAACACTGCAAGGAAATTGCTAAGAACAAAAATAGTAGGAGAAAGGGGTGAGGAGTACAGAGAGAATCGGGGATGAGGAAACGTAGACTCTGCCCAAGCAGTTGACATAATTCGCATACCCCCTTCGTTCTACCCGTTAGTCCTTTTTAAATAGTTGCTAATTGGGCTTGGATCCCAACTCAATCTTTGTAAAGGTCTTTTGGTCCTATTTCTCGACCCAATAGCTGTTTGTTTGCAGGTATCCAGCTGAGACTGGTTCATAACAACAGACCAGCTAGTGATCATCGCCTTGGTAAGCTATCCACGTATTAATATTGAAAGATGTCAAGCAAACCTCATTAATTTCGGTAACCATTTTAGTAAAACTAGAGATCAGATACCATACCTCTGCCTGGCTGCTCTCACGGCCTAATGATGATGTGACTGTATTGCTTCCTTGAGTGAGAGATTTTACAGGTAACTATATAGAGTATTGTGAATAATTTAGTGATTTCTTTCCATCTTACCAAAAAAAACTATCAAAACTTCACTGGCCTTATCATATTTTTCTGTTTCCTCATTTTTGCAGGACAGAATTAAGGCATGATGTTGTTCATTGATCTAGAGTTTCTTCCTTTCTGCAACCTTTTCCTCTGATAAACTTGTTCCAATAAAACAAACCCGTTGTTTATTTATTTATTCAAGCATTGTGAAGTTGAAAATTAAGTTTCTGTGTGGTTTTAGAGATGTCGAATAAATGCACCACAATGGGCTTGAACCACCCTTCTTGCATGGATTTTGAGTTTCCGATCATGTGGAGTGTTTATTTCTTGTAGAACTCTTCCAGTTTTCAAGTTTTGATTTTTGCTGCGTGTTGCATTGCTTCAATTCAGTTTCATTTTTTCTTTTTTTTTTGCGCGTGCGCCTATATCTCTGCAGCAACTGGCTCCAAACGAGGACTAACTTAACTTTTAGTAGCTTTTACAATGGACTGCTAACTTCCCTTATCCTGTTCAGAAAATGGGGTCTGGGGAGGGTAGTGTGTACGTAGACTTTACCTCTGCTTTGTGAAAATAAAGAGAAAGCATAAGCACCACATTAATCAGCCGACTGACTACTGATATTACATATACCATTATACCACTTGTTCTTCAAGGCAACATTTCACTATAGTGTCATTGTTATTGCCTGAATATCAATTAAGCATTAAAGATTTGTTAAAAAGAGAATCTCTTTTTTTTGGAATAATTATATTGGAAATGTCTCATACTCAATAAAATGAAAGATTCACTCCGTCTAACATTTTCTTGAAAATGTTAGCTTTAGAAGATAAATCTGCAGGGAACTAAACCTCAGGAATCAGGATAGTGAGATATAATACTCATATTTATGTTAACTTTAAAACCAGCAAACAATTAAATAGAGAGCAATAATCGACTAGAAAGGATAGTAGGAAAAGTAGAAAAAATTATTCACATCTTAGCTAATTTCTAAGGCTTCTTAATGTCACTCAATGAAGCCACAGCGATCGGACTTCTAACGTAATGAAGGCGATCAGTCCATAGCAACTCCCCGGCCACATAACCATCTTTTACTGCTTTAGCATCTTTAACTTCAATTGTCAACTTGAAGCTCTTCTCTTGTCCAATGTGATCGAACTTTAAGACGCTCGGCTCTACAGAAACTGAAAATATTCGTCGTGGCAGACGAACGTGGGCAGCGTATACGCCAGGGCTACCGACGTTTTTGAGTGTGCGAGTGATGGTGACAGGAGCTGAGGGAGAGATATTAGGAATTGTTATTGCAGGATTGTTGAAATCCAAGAGATTAAGACTATGCTTCTTGTGACACTGATAAGTTGATCCTGTTCCTGAAAATTTTGTAATGTTCTTTTGGTTGTAACCAAGTGAACAAAGAAAGTCCAAATAGTCATTCACTGTCAAGTCATAGACTAATCCAGGATTCATGGCGCGGTTCGGGCGGATGTGTCCAGCGCCATAATTGAATTGTGTTGCTTTGTCTTTCTCCGTTTCATCGCGCATTGGATTACCAATGTTGTCTCTTGTTCTGGCTGTAAAAAGGAATATCTTAAGTTAGTGAAAGAACATTGGACAATTGCTAACTAAAGGAGTATTTAGTAACCACCCTGATCATCAGCAGTGGCGGAGTCACATAGACGGAAAATTACACTACTTAGATAGGTAAAAACTAATCTTTAATGTATATGTACTATGTTATTGAATCTCCTTGACTTATTCACGTATTTACTTCTTTAAGTTTTGACACCCCTTAATGAAATCCTGACTTCGCTACGGATCAGGTGTCAGATTTAGCTCATGAAAATATAACTCGCCCAAGTTTGGACTAAGTTGAGCTGGACATGTATATTCATTAGCGGAGGCATATATGTACCTGTAGTCATAATAGCGGATCTAATGGCGGCGGGACTCCAATCAGGATGAAGACTCTTGAGAAGACCAACTACACCAGCAACATGGGGGCAAGACATTGAGGTTCCAGAAAGCATGTTGAAGCTAGTCTTACGCTTATCGTAGTCTACCTCTGTAGGATTTGCTGCTTCACTGTATGCAGCTATGATATCTACTCCTGGTGCAGTAACATCAGGCTGCAGGAATAGACAGAGGCGGATCCAGAATTTTTAGATTTGATAGCTAATACTTTTGAATTATGAGTTTAGAATTTAATATTCGTTGAAATTATACTAAGTCTACACACGTATATGTATGTTCCATGATCCAGTTAAGGCTGCATCGGCCTTCGGATCAAAAGGGATATTGAGAATGAAGCTTCTAACCTTGAGAATCTGAGGAGTTACAGAATTAGGACCAGTAGAAGAGAATGAAGCCATGAATGGAGCTGGCTTTGTGTGCAACACTGTCTCAGGAGTTGTGATATACGCACGAGGATCTCTGTAACAATAACGTCGCGATTAGAATTGCAAGTACTCGAGGATATATATATCACTGAAAAGAAGGAAATATAGACATACTTAGAAGAAGCGATGTAGTCAAAGACTTGAACGGCATCTGTATAATTGACATGTATCGCTGGAAGGACGTGAGGGATGGCGAAAATTTCGCTGCCAGTAGTCTTATTGTTACAAAGGATCATTCCAACAGCACCAGCTAGAGCTGCCTGATGTCCTTTATCAATTAACGCGGTCTCTCCTCTGAGGCAGGCTAATATCTTGCCTTTCACCTTCTTTGGATCCAATGTTCCTTTCTTACACCTTATCCTGCATCAACAAATTATAATACATGTGATGATCACAACGACAAACTAGTTTAACAATAATAAGCGAATAATACATAGTATGTTACAGTAGTACTCCCTCCATTTCAGTTTATGTGAACATATCTGAATGGACACGGAGTTTAAGAAAGAAAGACAGACTTATGAAACTTGTGATATTAAGCATTTCATGACATTGTGTACAAACAACAAACAACAACAATCCAGTATAATCCCACAAGTGAGGTGTGGGGAGAGTAGTGTGTACGCAGACCTTACATCTACCCTAGGGTAGAGAGGCTGTTTCCAACAGACCATCGGCATCCTTCCCTCCAAGAACTCCCCACCTTGCTCTTGAGGTGACTCGAACTCACAACCTCTTTGTGGGAAATGGAGGGTGCTTACTATTAGAGCAACCCACCTTGTCCATGTCATGACATTGCTATAAAAAGTTCTCACCAGGGATAAAATAGGAAGTTTAAAGTTAAATTATTCCTAATTTAGAAGGTTGTCATTCTTCTCGGGATAGACTAATTGGGAAATACTACAACAACAACACCAACAAAACCCGATGTAATCTCATTAGTGGGGTATGGAGAGGGTAGTGTGCACGCAGATCTTTACCCTACCTTATCAAGGATAATATAGAAAATAGAGGGAGTAGTAATTAATTTCATCCTTACGCATCATCGGTCGAGGCATTGGCAGCTTTAGCTTGTGCAGCACTGATTAGTGGATAGAAATTTTCTTGGGGCGTGGTTGATTTCGAAAGGCTTGTTCCCTTTAAGAGCAATCCATTCTTCAATTGAACACTGTTTTGTATATTGCGATCCAGGGTGCTTGCTGCTACTGTTATAATCCAGGGAGCAACATTTGTGACAGTTCCAGAATCAGGTCCATCATTACCAGCTGATGCAACTACAACTATACCATTCTTGACAGCGTGGAACGAACCAATGGCGAGACCATCCTCTAAGTAGTCAGAAGGCGATCCACCAAGCGATACAGATATCACATCAACCCCGTCATGTATGGCTGTATCGAAGGCTTTGAGAATGTCGGCGTCCATACATCCTGCATCATCCACAGGAGGCCAGCAGACTTTGTATGCAGCCACTCGGGCATGAGGAGAACCTCCTTTTGCCGTCCCATTCGCAACGCCAAGTACACTCGCCCCGTGGACTATGTTTCCAGCAGCAGTTGATAAAGTGTGAGAACCGTGGCCATCATTGTCGCGTACTGTGTTCATTGATGTGCTCACATTCCCTCCGCTCGCGATGTAGCCTTTGTTGAAGTACCTTGCTCCAATAAGCTTTCTATAAATATATTATCATAGTAAAATTCTTGTTAGTATTTTCTTGAAATCATACTAGTGATGAAAGGTTGACCAGGAGGTCACGGGTTCGCGCCGTAGAAACAGCATCTTACAGAAATGTAGGATAAGGCTGCTACGATAGACCCTTATGGTACGGCCCTTCCCGAACCCCGTACATAGCGAGAGCTTAGTACACTGGGCTGCCCTTTTTATACTAGTGATGAAAGATGGATTACGAAATAAAGCATACTTATTGCAAGAAAAACCAGCAGTGGTGTTGTCATTCTGACAAATCCCTTTCCATCTAGAAGGAATTGGTCCAAACCCTTCATCACTAAAGCTCTCTGATTCAGGCCAAACACCTATTGAAAGAGCACAATTATTTAAAACAATGTATTGCAGTAAAATGATGATCTTGTTTACTGAGACAAATTAACAAGTTTAACTTCAATACAGGAAAGTAACACTGTCAGGTCACTTAAAAGATTTATTAACCTCCGTAAAAAGTGGTACTAGTAACGCCAAAAATAAGACAGGTTAATAAACTGACATTGTATATAAGTTAAATCCAACTAACAATGGTGCAGCACAACAAACAGACTAGCATTCATAAAAAAGGACAGCCCGGTGCACTAAGCTTCAATTGTGCATGGGTCCAGGGAAGGGCCGAACTACAAGTGTCAGTGGCGGACCCAGGATTTTGAGCAAGCGGATTCGGTCTTAGAAGTATATAACTTTAGTCGTAAAACAGTAGTTGTCAAGTGGGTTCAAATAAATATTTATACAAAATTTTACACAGTTTCAATCCTAATTATACATATACACAATATTATTTTTTGGTGAAGCAGGTTCAGTTGAACCCGCTAGCCACCACTTGGGTCCGCCACTGACAAGGGTCTATTGTATTCCCTTACCCTGCATTTCTGCAACGACGTTTCCACGGCTCGAACATGTGACCTCCTGGTCACATGAGAACAACTTTACCAGTTACAACTAGGAATCATGATCGATCAAAATAGGCCTTGGTGGGCGTAATTACCTGTATCAAGATTCGCGATAATAATGTCTTGGCCAAATCGAGCCTTCTTCCACAGGGAACTTGGATGAACGACGCCATTCTTTTCCAGCATCATGAATTCCCATGAATGAGTTGTGTGTAGTTTTCTAGCTTTATTCAAGAAAATAGAGATCACAGTCGGGTGCCCTGCATTATTTTTTTCCCACAAACTTAGTATTCTTAGCTAAAACTTTAATCATATTATTAGATTAGGTTAGTGTTTCATGTCACAGTTCATAATATATAATAATATACATACGTTGAATCTCCTCCACTTGGTCATCTTCAAGGACAGCAGCAAAACCATTTATGTGTCTTTTATATGAGTAGAATATGGCATCCTTAGCTTTCTCTTTACTGCAATATTTTTTATACTGTCAATGCCTAGAACTTAAACTAAAAAAAAAAAAAAAACGAATAATTGACAATATGTAGCACCATAAATACCTTCCCAAAAACGAACCAAGAAACTCGTGATGAGAATCTACCACACTATGAAGATCAGCAGATGTTACTCCTGGACTATGAGAGTGCTCCCCCAAGTACACTACATATGACTATTTAATAATCCAAAAAAAAAAAAAAAACCACAAAAAATAAGAAAAATCGATAAAATTGAGTGGGAAGAATTAAAGCTAATAATTATATACAGAGGCGCATCCCGGATGTAATAATATGTTCAACTTTTAGATACTTACTATTGAATACGTCACACATTTGAAATTATAAGTTCAAACACTTAATTATGTTTATTGAAATTTTAAAGCTTGTTTGGATGGTTGTTAAATATTGTTTCATAATGTATTGTATCGTATTGTATTGTACTGTATCATTTGATGAATACAATGTTTGGATAGATTGTATCGTTTGCAGTTGTTTCATGATATCATGCACCAACAATATTAAAAATAAATTTGCAATATTATAAGAAAAAATTATGATATGGGATAAATTTATCATATAGAAAAGTAGGATAAATGATAAAATAAAATAATTTAATAATAGTGAAGAGTGAGATGAGAGAAAAAGACAAGATAATGACGCAACCACACCAAATAGGTCGTTACATAAAGTGGCACATTTCGTCGTTACGTAATGATGGATTTAACATACGATACAATAAAATTTAAGTAACAACCAAAACAAATATTGTATTCAAAGTAACAATACGATACAATAGGTAACGACCATTCAAACAAGCTGTTAGTGATCTTTGACACCCACGCACACAATATAAATAAATATA
>ML257549.1:18627-43045 GCA_005239495.1 Nicotiana undulata
TATATATATATATATATATATATATATATATATATATATATATATATATATATAAATATAGTGGCGTACCCAAAAAAATTTATAAGTGGTGTCATACGAAGTGAACAAATAAATAAATTACTATAACGACAAGCAGCGTCATTTTTTATACTTATACTCAATATTTTTATTTTTCTAATTATTTATAAGTACATATTTACATTAAAAAATTGACGAAGCGATATCACGTGGTGCCTACGCCCTTGTATATATATTGTGTGTATAAATATATAAAGTCAGCTAGTGGTGCGCACTGCATGCTACAAGTTTTCTGAGTTTTTTCACCACGAGTGCTCAAGATTTAATATGAATAACAAAAGTAAAATTTGACTTATATACAGTAAAAAATTTCGGCGAAGGACGAAGAACTTACATTCTTAACTGCAAGAGCTGGTGATATTGAGAAAAATATTAGGAATAATGATAGATAAGTTGACAATTTGGATGATAACATTCTGCTTCCTCGTTGAAAAATTAAACCTTCGTGGTAAATCATGGCAAAATAATGATAAAAAGGAAGAAGAAATATTATGCAACATCAAACGAGAATATATATAAATATACTGTACTTAATAGTGGCTTATATCTATAAGGAGTCTCAAAAGATTAAGAGTTTTTATGTTATTAGGAGACGGTTAATGGCAAAGTAAAACCAATTCAAATCAAGAGTCGTCCTATGTAATAGCTAGCTAAAGTAATTAACGGATAATAATTACTACTATATTATATCATTTTATACAATTAATAATAAAGTCAACGTAATTGATTGATTCTACAATACCTCTTCTTTAGTTTAAAATTTCATGATAACATGCCATATTATTTCATATTCTACTTTGGGGATCCCGTTGGCAACAACCACGGTAGTAGTTGCGGAACTACTATCCCGGGAGAGGACAATCTCTTGTTCCTGCTCCTCTTTCTTCGCTTCGGGGACGGAGGCTCCATTCGCGCTAAAGAAAATGCAATTCTTCATCCAATCTCTGTTCCAGATTCTGGTCTTACCAAGAAGCCATCTGTTAGGTAAACCAACCCTACATTTCAAGCGAAGGAGTGAAAGCACTCGATTGTAATGGTTGGAGAGGACCTACAACGAGTTGCGGATGCTTCGCAAGAACTTTGTACCAGAAATAATGGTATCTCCAATTATAGCCCCTCTATCAGGAGGCGCTGGAACAAGATGATAATAGGTGAATTAGACTATATTTTCACCCCTAATGAACCATACTTTATTATGTTTTTAATGTAAATATTGATAACAAAATGCTCTGATTAGTGTTTTTATGCTTTGCATGATATATTCTATGATAGGAGATACTTTGGAGCAATTTGGAGTCAATTAACGGAGTTTGAGGCCAATCGAGGAGAACCCGTGAGAAAAAGCACAAGAGAAAAGCTAAAACTGCTGGAAAATAGCCCACCGCGACCGCGGTCAACCGCGGCTGGAGCGCGGTGGGGAAAATAACTGGAAGAAGAATGAGCGTAATCCACAGCGGTCGCGCCGCGTTTCTGCCGCGGCCGCGGGGGAAAGCTGAAAGACCAGAAAACTGAAGGACCTAAGTGCAAAACACGGGAATAAATTGTCAAACCCTATTTAAACATTGTAAATCCGCCCAAGAGAAAGATATTCTTGTTTTTAGATACAAAAAGGAGGCAAGAATCATTGTGAGAAGATAAGCAACAATTAGAGTTTTATATTTTCTTCCCTTAATCTTTATTTTGAGTATCATGATTTCTTTTGGGTTTTCATTGTTCTTGAGCATGAGTAGCTAACTTTTCTATTCTAAGGTTTTGGTGGAACCCGTTGGGGATGAACTAATTGTGATATTAATATAGTTTTGTTTGGTTGTTAATCTTTATTTGTTCAACTACGTTATTGTTGTAGTTGATTAAAGGGCCCTCAATTAGCTGTTCCTATTTATTATGTATATACTTGAGAGAGAGTGCATATTAGGTAGTTGTTTGAACAACATCCCTCCCGGAGTATAGAAGAGATTCATAACCGAGGGTTTAGAGGTTGGATTAGAAATAACGATACCTCGGGTGCAATCTAAAGTGAATTGAATACAATCTAGCTAGCGTAACTTGAGAGAGTGCGTCTAGTAAATTATCATAATTACTTGGGAGAGATTTATGATAACTGGAGTGTTCATGATTGATAGAGACAACTAAGTCAAAATTATAGGAATTGCACAAGAAGGAATTTCACCAACGGGGGAAACCATAACCTTAGACCTTTATTCCAATTGTTTACACCTTATTGTTAGTTAATCTTTAGTTTATTATTTCCGTTCAGTTGTAGTAGTATAACCAACACAAAGTGATATTCATAACTTTTGAGAAAGTTGATTATTGAGAATTTAGTACTCTAACAACAACATTTGATACGTTAATTCCCTGTGGGATTCGACACTGGGAAAAATACCTGGATTATATTTGCAACGCCCGCTTAGTCTTTTAGTAGACATAGTTGAGCGTGATCACAAGAAACTCCAGTAAATAAAAGAAAGACAATAGGAGTCCTCTCAAGCCGAGGTCCCACTTCCCATGATTAGTTGATTAACTGTTTCTGATTTAATTCGTTCTGAGATTCACGCCATGATCTTCGACCAATCACGGATATCTCGTCTTTCCGTTATTGTGTTATCTCCGATCATTCTCGATGTTTGTCTCATTTGGCTCCGATTACTACTAGACTCGATCATGATAGGTACATCGATTCCGCACTTGGTATCTTACCCTCGTGTCTCGCTCTGTTCCGTTATGATGCTGTCCTCCGATGCAAATTATCAGTCCCAATCAAACAGTAAAATCGGGTTGGCCACAGATAGTCCCCTCGTTTCTTGGAATGTAATGACAAGAAATGAATTGAGCCTTCAATTTTTTACCTCGACCTGTCGTGACGTCATCCTCATGACGTAAGCGGCGGAAGTGATCGAAATGTCTCGTCGGTACAGTTCCCAAAATCATCAATGCGCGTCAGTTGGTAGTCGTCCACTAGGTGTCACGACCCACATTTTCCCTCCGTCGGGTATCGTGATGGCATCTAGTCTTAGAGACTAGGTAAGCCTAACCTTTACTAAATGACAACAAAATATAGAAAATCTAACAATCTCGATAATGGAAACCTTTACAAAATTTACAATTTCCCCAAAACCGGTAGTACAAGTCATCAGCTCTACAAAAACCTCTTACTATAACTCCTAAATATAATTGTTCAGAAATAAATATAACAATGTACGATAAAATAGGCAGTGACTCCGAAACCCGCGAACGCTGTAGCAGTTTTACCTAGAGTCTCCACAACAGCAACCATGGTGCTAGCTATCGATTGACTGGCTACGCAAAACCTGGAATCTGCACAAAAATGTGCAGAAGTGTAGTATGAGCACACCACAGCGGTGCCCAGTAAGTATCAAGACTAACCTCGGTGAAGTAGTGACGAGGACTAGTCAAGACACCCACCGGTCTAATAAACTGAACAAATAAAATGTAGGGAAACGGAATATGACACTTACATAAGGGCTTCACAATATAGCTAGCATTACAGGAAAAAAATTCAATTAGGAAAGGAATAATGGTATCAGCGGAAAAGCCGTAAAAATAACACGAAAGAGTAAATGGAACACAAACTAAATCCAAAATGCAATTATGCAACAAGGACAGTAATAACTCACCAATTTCAACTACTTTACATCAAGTTCTTAGTCATCTCCACAAGGTACCAAACCTCGGACGGATCACTACTCACGGGTCCCAATATCTGAACCCTAACATTTGGCATCTTGTGCCCACATTTCAAATAATAACTGCATGGACGACTCACATGCCAATTGGAGTCATTTTCACATATAAGGCAAGTACAAAAAGGGTATCTCTACTCAACACTTACAAGGAAGCCCCCTTCACCAAATAAGAGTGCTTAGCTACGTGTATGCTTGTGCATGTGTCCTAACATAATTCAACCGGCTAATAAGCTTAGTAAAGGGAAGGGCAACACATACAATTTTTTTCTCACAATTGTCACAAGAATAAACTCACACAGCAAGTGTACCATTTCACAATATCAACAACGAGGAATGCCCCCAGGCCAACACAAGTATCACAAACAATCCCTGACACAGCTCACCTTGTCTCGCCACGTGTGAAATAGTAAAGTAAATGCCCGCATTGTCTCGCCACACGCGCATAATCATGTTCCTGCCTTGTCCCTCCACATGTGCAACCCACATATACATATCCCGCCTTGTCACGCCGCATGTGCGATATCAATAGTAATCACGGCACGACAGAAACCTCGTGCAAATCCCCATATCAACAATCGCATGGCAGAAACCTCGTGCAACACAATAATCACAACCGCATGGCAGAAACCTCGTGCAACACAATAACCACAACCGCACGGCAGAAACCTCGTGCATCACTACAACAAGTATAACAACAACAATGATAATAATACAATGTATGGTAAATAAATTGGCTCAAGAACCTTCGATCACAAGAAAAAGGTAAAACTAGTTAACAAGGAAGAACCACAATAAGGAATACTGGGCATGCTAAGAACAGCTCAACAAGAAAGAAAATAGCATGTAACGATAGTCCACAATGTACGGTTTGACAACAAGAACTAACACGAGTCCAGTAATTCCAAATAAGGGTAAGTCCACTAAGGCATAGAACCTCTAATCTTATTCTAAGGGTGAATAATTACAAGAGAGGTACAACCAATTCAACTAAAGGTAGGTAGCGAGAAGATCACTATAACTACAAATAAGGGGGAACATTTACAAAACAGGAATAACTATAACTTCAAATAGGGATAAGCAATTAGGGAGAAGGCAACATGGCAATGGAAGAAATAACAATCTCAGTTAAGACACATAAGAATCAAATATCAATAAGAGTGAATCATGAAGCAATTAGTTCTAATTAAGCAGGTAAAGGTGAATCTAGTAATTTAGGGACGTAATACTACAAGAACAACTACATATTCAATGAATACAAGAACCTAGGAACCCTAAAATACCAATTTTCACAACATAAGTCCGAGCACGTACTCATAACCTCACGTACATGGACTACAATTAACATAGAAGACTCAAATCCTAAGGGGTAGTTCCCCCACACAAAGTTAGGCAAGATACTTACCTCAAAGACGACAAACCGGTACTCTAAAATTGAACTTCCCGGGTAAAAAGACCTTCGGACGGCTCAAATCCAACCAAAATAACTTCAAAACACAAATATAACTCATAAGAAACTATTCCGGATCATAAAGTCTCAATCTTTAATAAAATGAAAAAATCGACCCATCAGGCCCGCACCTCGGAACCCGTCAAATTTTACAAAATATGAATACCCATTCCAATATATGTTCAACCATACAAAAATTATCAAATTTCGATACCATTTCGTCCCTCAAATAGTAATTTTTCATTTCGAAAATTTTCTTCAAAATCCAACATTTTCCTCCACTGAAAACACAAATTAAATGATAAAAACAAATATTAAATCATGGGATATATTTAATTCTATGTGAAGAACACTTGCCCAATCGAATTTCTTGAAAACCCACCAAGAATCGCTCAAAATCGAGCTCTAAAAGACAAAATATGGTGAAAATGGTCTAACCCTCGATTTGGAAAACTTATATTTTGCCCAGGTCCTTAAGCATCGCGAACACGCCGGAAGGATCGCGTTCGCGAAAAAGAAGAATGAAAACTGCCCAGGTTGTGCTTCGCGAACGCGAAGACACGCTCGCGAACACATAGGAGAAAAGACGGAAGCCTACGCGAACGCGTAGGGAAACTCGCGAATGCGAAGAGTAACGAGTACCAGTGCTCAAGGCCAGGTTTCTACTATCCGAACACAGAATAGGAGACACGAACGCGAAGAGGGTAATATGCGGAGCTACGTGATCGCGAGGAGTATTACGCGAATGCGAAGAAGGAAATTGAGGCGATCAGCAGAGACGCTTCGCGAACGCGAAAAGATCGCGAAGAAGGACATCAGACACCAGAACCAGCAGTTCAAAAATAGGGAAAAATGACCCATAGCCCATCCGGAACACACCCGAGACCCCTGGGACCCCGTCTAAACACAAACAAGTTTTATAACCTAAATCGGGGTCTCAAATCATATCAAACGATGCCGAAAATGCAAATCGCGCCATGAATCGAACGATGAAATACCAAATCTTCCAACTTCAAAAACTCGTGCTGAAACCAATCAAACCAACCCGAAACGACGCCAAATTTTGTAGAAAAGTCCCAAAAGACATAAAGGGGCTTCCCCAACTCTCAAAATCGCATTCTGACTCCGATATCACAAAAGTCAACTATGGGTCAAACTTCTCCATTTTTCGGACTTCAACTTTTCGCCGAATTGCCTCAAATTACCCTATGGACCTCCAAATCCAAATCCGAACGTATGACTAAGTACAAAATCACCTTACGAAGCTGATGTCATCATCCAAAACTTATTCCGTAGCCGTTTACACAAAAGTCAAATTCGGTCCAATTCTTACCGCTTAAGCTTCCAAAACTAGAATCCTTCTTTCAATTCGACTCTGAATCATCCGATAACTGAATTCAACCACTCATGCAAGTCGATACACATAATATGAAGTTGGGCAAGACCTTACACCTGCGAATGGAGCTTAAATTCTCAAAACGACAGGTCGGGTCGTTACATCCTCCCCCTCTTAAACAAACGTTCGTCCTCGAACGTGCCAAGATTCGCCTCGAAGTCCTCAAATCACTAAATGCACACTCCCAGCATACACTTGTAGGTGATCCCACATCACCCCAATCTACATAAACCTGGCGACACCCTCTCAATTGGGATTTAGCCTTTCTACCAACACCGATAAACCTCATACCCCAATTTCTCACCTTCTATCCATTTCCAAAAGACCTGATTCTAAATCCATATCCGGTATCAGTCTCAACCAGCTGCATCAACTCATTCCAATACCCACAAGGTACGACCACATGACATAACACACCACACACATAGGTCCATAATAGCACTTTTGATCACGATAGCTTCCCGAAATCAACCCAGCACATGCAAGCCTCATATCCGATAGAACTCTATTTCAAACCTCCATAACACTGACAGTGATGCAAGAATCACGAAGACCTCATAGTTAGACTCCCGAATCACCAAGCCACAACTAACATCATGGGGCACACACCCCGCAAGCTAAAACTCAAGAAGCATAGAAACAAATGACTAAATATATAGAGAAAAACACATAAGAGGATTATCAAACAAGCCTGACAGGCACAACTTTCTATCAGTAACATCCTACGAATCAATTTTTTTTTAAATAGAAAAATCAAGTACATGAAAAATGATAAGGATCTCATCGTGGTACGACTCTCCACCGCGGCACGCAGCACGGCTCAAACATATCAAATCTCATAAAATCGTGAGGGTCTCACCCTCAACTCTAAATCACAAGTCAAATATACATCATACTAATCGAAATCTTCCACTAACCCAGTTCTGCCAATAAAATCACAACACTTGCTGAACTCTCACCCCGGTAGAGTACCAATCACAGCTCGTAACCAAAACACTCAGTAAATCACACCAAGCCTACTGTGATGAATAATAAGGACCCACTTCGAATCTCACCACTCTCAATGATGGATAAAACAACGATAGACACGGACTACCAGTCATAGAAACCTCCCAATAGGAGCAAACACGAAAATAAAGTGCACATCATGAAACTCACCCATAAAAGAAACAACAAATAAGGGAACTCGTCCCGACAAGCGGAACCATAACAAAATACAAATGATGCCCCTCTGTAACAAATCAAAACATACATGTATGATAACATCTGGCACAACGGCCTCCAGCCTACTATATGAAACACATCAATGGGTTGGGCCTCCCCTTCTTGGGCGCCCCTTACTCGCATGAATACCCTGCTCTGACACACCTGCCCGAAGCCTGGGACAATCTCTCACCATGTGGCTAATATCTCCACACTCAAAACAACCTCTCTCCTGATGTGGCTGTGGAAATTGTGCAGTACGAGTACTCTAAGACCCATGAGCACCTGAAACACTATGCGAAGTTAGAAGTGCAAACTGATGCAAACTGAATTGGCTAACCCACAAAACCTCTACCATGTCGTACCCTGCCTCCAAAATAAGGACCACTAGATATCCCCGTCCTACGAGGCCTCCTCGCCTCTCTGTCCTCTCTCTCCTGGCCTCGCATGTCCTCTCTCTCTCGTAGCCCCGCTTGTCACCCCTTTCTCGATCCTTTGTGGATTTAGGTGACGTAATTTACATATTTTAGGATTCTATTAAGATTTTGTCCCTATTTTAAAAGGTTGTGCAAATGTAGCCATCGGAAAATTATCCTTTCTGGACAACTTTAGACTTGAGTCTAATATTTTCTCATGTATTTTTTGCTCAAAAAACGATGTTTGTAATGACTTACATAATTTTAGACAGTGTTTCTCATTAGATTATCACTTTGCTCAAAAGGAGTTTTAAATCGTGATCTAAAAGGTCATCAGTTACAAGATAAATAAAATAATGTAATTTAACAAAATTAAAGGGACAACTAGTGAAAATTTAGCCTTTTATATATTACCCAAATTGTATTTTTGTTCCGTATGTGTCACTGTGTGACGACCAAATACACTCACGCAAGTATACGTGATCGTCAAGTAATACAGTAGTGAGTAGAGTATCGTTCCCACGAAGACTTATGATTAGCCTTTGGCTGATTAAGACTCAAACGACTTGTCAATTCAAGAGATTTCTCACAAAATAGATAATTTACTAATTTACTACCTAAAAACTATCAAATAATGAACTAATTAGAAATCAACCACAACACTTGAGCAATTTCGGATAATAATCAATAGGAGATGATATTCCAGGGTCACGGGTTATCTAACAATCATGTTGTGTTCTTGGTTTAAAATGACTGATTGATTTATCTAAATTGTTGATTGACAGGGTTGATATTACTCATAAGAATCTGTCGATTCCTTACTCGCCTATTCAAGTTAACTTAATGTCTATATGTCAATAGAATTAAGACTAGCACTTCCTGTATTTCAACCAAGCAAGGAAATTAGGTATATTTCTCTCCTAACCGCGAATATGTTCCCCGATGCCCGGGTTTAATAACCTGCTCTATTTAATTCTATAAGCAATCTAGAATTCTCACTTTCGAGTTAAACTCTAGATTCGTAGATTGTATTTCACAGTTAGCTACTTAGCAAACTAATTAAAAGCAGAATTAAATAAACAACCTGATATGATAAAATCAACTTCGTCATATTAAACTTCAAACATCAACATTCATGTATCACCCATGACCCTAGAACAATAAGGTTCTTAGCCACTCATGTTTATACAATCATCAAAATTAATGTTTTCAAACATAAAATGAATGAATACTAGAGTAAGAATGGAATAATTTCTCAAATCCGTGCTCCCGAGTGTTCCGTACTTTTGTTCCTCTCTCAAAGTCACGCCCTTCCCTTCAAAATAGGTTTAGGTTGGCTTTTATATGAGTTGGGGGCATCTAGGAGTCGAAATAACTGAGTCTTAGTCGAAAAGAGGCTAATTTCCCATCTTGAGCATCTAGGGCATTGTGGGGCACTGGCGCTAGCGCTCAAACTTTAACAACACTGTAAATTGCACCACAGGCAGCGCCCCACACTTCATGTGGCCCTCAAATTCCACTTTTTGCCTTTTCTTCCCAATTTCGTTCAAATTCGTGCCCTTTCGTCCTAAATTGCATCTGAATGATCCCCACACATAGAAATATCACAAATTTGCACAAACAATCATATTATACATCTCAAATCTTCGAGACATGAGCAAAATATGAGGCGATATATATCAAAATATGCATACATTAAGCCGATTATCAACAACCCACACTTAGACTCTTGCTCTTCCTCGAGCAATTAAACTATATTAACACCCCCAAAACGTACTTATCACTATGAAATAGCACTTCACAATCAATTCAATCAAAAACCCTATCTTTTGACTATGATCGATATCGGCAATTAAGCATGAACACATGAATTTCACATTCTTCCCGTTTTTAAACTAGCCCAAGTATTCTCAATGTTATTCAACCAACTCAAGCAACATCTCCACAACCACCTTACCTCAAGATATGACTTATTACCACTAATCATCCTCAACCACGCACTCACCCAGCACAAGAAAGTGTACGATATCACCAATCTGTCATGAGACCAAGTGCCCTCACCACAAGCAAAAGAGTGAATATCAAAGTAGTCCACACATTCAAATATGTCATTGAACATAATTTAAGGACATCACACAATTGAACAACATTCACTCACTCTCACAAAGAATTCATGTGCATCCTTTAGTCGTACCATAAGATTGCCCGTAGTGTACATCTCTACTAATCTAAGCTAGCCATATCTAGAATCAATTAGGACTTTAAGGTTGTAATGTAGGCTAAGGGATGGGTAGGATACATTTAGGAATAGTGACTAACCCTCCTAAGAACTTTATACATTACACTCACAAATCAAGCGCATTTTCTTTTCAACTCATTCACATGTCATACCCCATAACTAACATAGCCATCTTTTCCATTAAGCACCTCTATAGTTTTACTAGCACGAGTGAGAAGGATTAGGAGGTGTGTGTCTTTCTAAATTATTTGAACTTTTATTTGCTTTTTCTTGCAAAATATTTCCTTTTTTTCTTCTTTTTTTTTCTTTTTCTTTACACACTCCATACATTGAAGTTCATAAGCTAGTGACCTTTATTCACAATTTTAGTGCACCTTAAGGGCCCTTTCGTGGTTCCACTCAAAAGTCACTTCCCAATCTCTCACATTACTTCTTTTAGCGACTAAGTGTCGTAGGAGGTAAAGGTTCAATAATCACGAATTAAGAACAAAGTAGGAATACGGCTTGTAATGTGGGTGCCAAGGAAACAGTCTATAGGCTCAAAGGGGATAGCAACGGAAAAAATTTATTTGTCAGTGACAAGCACCTTTATAGTCAAGCAAGAAATGCCTACGTCATCTCCTAGACTATCACATTAAGTATTTCGCGTTGATTAACACACGGGGAAAGTTCTAGACTACATAGGGTAGCATAGAATATCAACAATCCTTACACACACATGGCACTTGACTTACTCAAGACGATTCTGTGCGACTCTCAAGTCAAGCAAGCATAGCAAGTAGAGAATTTTTAAGCAACAATACACTAGGTGGCATACAAGTCAATCAACTGAGAAAAAGGCGTCAAAGAGTAGGCTACTTAATTTACTTGGGCATTATAATTTAAATCATATATGCAGGAAGATAGAGCGCATGCCATAACTTAACTTGCCAACACTAAACATGTCAATAGGTACCTCAGAGCATCTCAGTTTTCTCCCTTCTCCTATTTCTAACAAAAATAAAATAAACTACAATACCCAGTTCGAGCTACACCCTTGGAAAAGAACCGGTGTCGAAAGAAAAACCAAGGGATACTACCTAACTACCTAAAAAATAAAAGAAAATCTTTTTGGTATTTTTAATCGGACTTTAATCTCTCAAGAAAATTGTCCAACATATCCATCGTCGAGAAAAATCCAAACTTTTTCTAATTTTTTTTTAAATTTATTTATAATCTTGCTAATTAGACTATGTTAGTCTTAAACTAATCTAAAAGGTAATAAAGAAAACAAAACAATAACACTAAAAAAATTATACAATTACAATCTAAGGAACATTCCCCCACCCCACACTTAAACAAGAAATAGTCCCCGATGCATAATAAATTCAAAATAGGGTAAGGTGGATAGAAATAACTCCCTGCTAGTTGGAGGATGCCTACCAGCTGCGAAAATGTGCTCATCATCGTCACCTAAGGGTACCAAAGCCATTGGTCCCGTAACTTCATCATTATCATCATCATCCTTATCGTCCGATCCCTTGTGAGTGTTTTCATCCTCAGACAGATGAATAGGACTGCCTGGTGCTATACCCAACATCTCCTTGGAAGAACTGGATAGATCATTCCGCAAATGCATGCGCTCCTCATCTGGCACCCCTACCCTGCTCATGATAACATTGAGGGAATTGTAAAGATACTTATTGAAATTTTCGTCCCTCTCATTCCTAACAGCCTGGGTAAGCTTGGATGTTGACTCTAGCAGGGATGTGATGTCCAACAATTTTGTGGGTGCCTCCACTAATTCATCATAGCCAGGGTACTCTAGTACCCAGCGAGATAGCATGTATTGTGTCAGGATATTTCCAAAAAAGAATCTCTTGATCCTCCCTCCAGAACGGGTGCGGGCCATTTCTCCAAGCATGATCTCACCGATATTTAGGGGTCGCCCGGTCATCAAAAAGTAGATCACGCACACTCGAGCACAAGTGCACTCACTATTATGCTCGACGGGCATTAATCTAGCTTGCACAAAGTTTTGTTAGACCTTGGCTGTTTTGTTGAAGTCGAACCGAAGCATCTCAAGGTGCGCATTTCCCTTAGTCCACGTCCACTTTGCATTAGAATCAACTCCACAAAGTGTGTGACGTATTTCCTGGTAGCGTGGACTTTTAACAAACTTTCCTAGCCTCCGTGGATTTGGGCTATCAACTCCCAATAAGAGAAACAAAGCTTCCCTATCCATAGGAATTTCTTTTCCTCTGACCTATGACTTGTCAAAGCCCTCGTACCAGTTGTCATATAACTCTTGTACCATGCTTAGATTTGCAAGGCCCAGACATTCGAGGAGCTTATCCATCTTCTTTTCGATCAATCTAGCAAGTACAACTGGGAAGTTCCATTCTAAGGCCTTCAGATTTATCCCCATTTCAGACACATATCTCACACATGGAACAAAAGTATCATGCCATTTGATAGCGTCATCCCGAACTAGTTCCACCAGAGGCCGTGGTGGCATTGTCGACTCACTAGCAACTTGATTTCCCTTGGCTTGTCGCGAAGAACTCTCGCCTTGCTTGCGTTTCTTTGGAGGGGGAGCAGTAATGGAGGACTTCCCTACCCCTTTTCCTTTAGCGGCACCGTCACGAGCCATAGCAACCTACACACGATAAACACAAATATGAGAATGAATCAAGAAATTTCGCCTAAGGTCATCGTGAGAGGCGGGTTGACCTCACACTTAAAACCGAAGGCTCTGTATAATCGAGTCATAATATTGGTTCAATGTGCACCAATGTGTCATCACAAGGCTATAGGTACACATACTTCCCTATGCCATACAATTCAATTAGTCTAACATGGCTGTAACTTAACTATGGTGCAAGCATAACAAAGCTAAATCCTACATCACTACACTAATTTAGTACACTAACTATGACTTACAAGAGTTTACAACAAGATACAATACCCCCAAACACCCACACTTCACCCAACCGCATATACAACTACACTCGGCTACTCAAACTTTACCGGTGTTCATTTTACTCTCTTAGGCATTTTAGCAAACACCTTGTGGGCATAAATTTTGCTTTTTTTAGTTCAACAATGGTGGAACAAGGTGGCCCTCCCAAATTTACATGACGTAGAGGGAATTATAGTTTACTACTTCAAACACACATTCAGAACCAAATTTGCACCAAATTGCGTGTACAATAAGCCATCCACAATAACATCAAAGTATGTTTAAGAGACCTGGGAGATTGGGGATTGGGGGAGAAAGAAGACTACAAATACTCTAAGAAATTCCAAAATACAAGAAAAGAGATAACAAGAAGAACATACATTTGAGTCTTGAGATTAAATTGAGCAAGAAAAATTGTTGAGCTTGAGAGAGAAGCGGAAACGATGCGGAAGAAGAAGAAGAAGACGAGGCTCGGCAGTTTAGGCGTGAGTGAAAGGGGGGTTTTGGGTTTTAGGTATTAGGTATTTTAATTTAGGTGGGGGATGGGTTTGGGTAATTGGGTATGGGATAGGTTGTGTGTGTTTATGGGTAATTGGTTTGGGTTATTTGGGTTTGGTATTTTGAAGAAACAAAGAAAACAAAAAATAAAAATAAAAAAAAAGAATTAAAAGAATTTACTTACCTGACCCCCCAGCCCAGCGCCCCACGCTGGGGCTGGCGTTGGGGTTTTGAAACTTGTTGTAAAGTGCGCCCCAGGCAGCGTAGGGCGCTGGCTTGGGCGCTCAATTTTCAAATTTTTTGTTGTTCATAATATCATGACTATCTGAGCACTCAATGCATACATTACATACACCGCACACCATTCCACCTAAGATTTATGCAACTACAAAAGAAAACAAAAAATTAGTCTACTCTAAGTAAAACTAAAACTAAAACAAACTAAGCCACGAAAGTAGTAAACATTGGGTTGCCTCCCAACGAGCATCTGACTTAACGTCGCGGCACGACTCAACATATTTTTAAGCATCGGCAAAGTACATCGAGGTCTTGTGATGTGCAATGCCACCCCCCCCCCCCAATAATGTTTTATTCTCTAGCCATTTACTACGAATGTACAACTTGAACTCGTATCATGCAGTTCCACCGCTCCATGAGGCCTCACACTTACCACAATAAAAGGACCTGCCCAACGAGACTTGAGATTTCCGGGGAAATCTTCAACCTCGAATTGAACAAGAAAACTTCTTGACCTGGATCAAACTCTCGATGTTGGATGTTCTTGTCATTCCACCTCTTTGTATTCTCTTTATATAATTTGGCATTTTCATATGCGTGCAATCGAAACTCATTGAGCTCGTTGAGTTGCAGTAACCTCTTCTCATCCATATTCAGCTTTTTGATTGCCCAATAAGCTTTGTGTTCAAGCTCGAGGGGTAAGTGGAACGCCTTCCCATAAACTAAATTATGTGGAGAAGTACCTATGGGAGTTTTGTATGCAATTCGATATGCCCATAATACGTCATCCAGCTTCCCGGCCTAGTCATTTATATTCCCATTTACTATTTTCTCCAAAATCTGCTTTACCTCTCTGTTTGAAACTTCCACTTGACCACTCGTTTGGGGATGATAGGCAATGGAAAACTTGTGCTTAACTCCATACTTCGCAAGAACATTATTCGGCAATTTGTTACAGAAGTGAGTTCCTCTGTCGCTTATCAACACTCTTAGAGTCCCAAAGCGCGTGAAGATGTGCTTCTTTACAAAGTTTACCACTACCTTTGTGTCACTAGTAGGAAGAGCAATGGCCTCCGCCCACTTAGAAACATAGTAGACCACCACCAAGATGTACTTGTGGCCATTAGAGTATGTAAACGGTCCCATGAAATCAATCTCCCAGACATCAAAAAGCTCTACTGCCAGAATGCTTTGCAAAGGCATCTCGTGCTTCTTCGTGATTGTTCCGGTTCTTTGGCACATGTCACACTTTTTAACAAAGGTATGTGCATCCTTAAACAATTTTGGCCAATAGAAACCTGATTGTAGCACTTTTTGGGCGGTTCTATCCCCACCGTGATGACCTTCGTATGACGAAGGATGACAGTCATGCAATATCGCATTCATCTCTTCCTCAGGAAAACATTTTCACACCAACTGATCTGTGCACCGCCTATATAGGAATGGCTTATCCCACATGTAGAGCCTCACATCATGTAGGAATCTTCTTCTATTATTAGGTGTCAATTCTGGTGGTGTCACCCCACTTGCAATAAAATTTACATAATCTACATACCACGGGGCTTCACCTGAGGTGACTGCTAATAACTGTTCATCAGGAAATGCTTCTTTGATTAACCCTCCTTCAGCTACATGGTTCCGATTTTCTAATCTGGACAAGTGATTAGCCATTTGATTCTCTGTCCCGTTTCGATCTCGGATTTCTAAGTCAAATTCTTGGAAGAGGAGGACCCAACGAATCAGCCTCGTCTTGGCATCTTTCTTTTCAAACAAGTATCTAATAGCTGAATGATCTGTGTAGACGATGACTTTGGTTCCCACTAGATAGGATATGAACTTGTAAAACGTCCACACCACTGCAAGCAACTCTTTTTCAGTAACTGTGTAATTCATCTGAGATGGATTCATAGTTTTGCTCGCATAATAAATGGAGTGAAAGATTTTATCCCTCATTTGCCTCAAAAAAGCTCTGATTGTTATGTCACTTGCATCACACATCAGCTCAAATGGTTGCGCCCAATCTGGGGCAATGATAATTGGTGCAGTCACCAACCTTCCCTTCAGCTCCTCAAATGCTTTCAAATAGGCATCATCAAACTTGAAGGTGACATCTTTCTCAAGAAGCCTGCACAAAGGAGAAGAAATTTTGGAAAATTCTTTAATGAAACGACGATAAAAACTTGCATGGCCCAAGAAACTGCGAATGCCTTTGATGGATGTCGGTAGGAGAAATTTTTCAATCGCTTCCACCTTTGCTTTATCCACCTGCAAACCATTTTTGGACACCTTGTTACCCAAGACTATATCTTCACGTACCATAAAATGGCACTTTTCCCAATTTAGTACCATGTTTGTCTCTTCACACCTAGCAAGCACTTTATCAAGGTTCATTAAATAATAATCAAAAGAGCACCCAAACACAGAAAAATCATCCATGAACACTTTTACAAATCTTTCAACCATGTCATTAAAATAGCCATCATACACTTTTGAAAAGTCGCAGGTGCATTACAGAGACCAAAGGGCATTCTTTTGAACCCATACGTGCCATAGGGACACGTAAATGTGGTTTTCTCTTGGTCATATAGGATATAACAATTTGATTATACCCCAAATAACCATCTAGGAAACATTAGTATTCTTGGCCAGCTAATCCATTAAGCATATGGTCAATAAAAGGGAGGGGAAATTGGTCCTTTCAGGTAGCATTGTTCAATTTTCTATAATCCTGCAAATTCTCCACCAAGTGACAGTTCTTGTAGGAATCAAGTCATTATTTTCATTGACCACTACAGTCATCCCCTTTCTTAGGCACACATTGGACGGGACTTACCCATTTACTATCAGAGATTGAAAATACAATACCTGCATCAAGCCACTTAATCACTTCTTTCCTTACCACCTCTTTCATGATTGGATTTAGTCGGCATTGTTGCTCTACACTTGGCTTGTGTCCGTCCTCCATGAGGATTTTATGCATGCAGAAATTTTGACAAATGCCTTTAATGTCATACATCGGCCACCCAATTGCTCGTTTTTGCTCACGTAGCACTCTCAACAACTTTTCTTCCTACAATTTAGACAAGTCAGAAGAAACAATAATAGGTAAAGTGTCACAACCACCCAAATAAGCATATTGAAGGTGAGGGGGCAGTGGTTTAAGGTCCAATTTTAGAGCTTCTTTAATTGACGGCTTTGGAGGAGGCCCACTTGGCCTATTTAAGGGCTCGAAGGGGTGTAATCCTTGCATGTAAGCACATGATGCATCTAGGATATGCATCATCTCCTCAACCTCATCATCAATCTCCAAGCTATCGAACAACATGAGTGCTTTATCTAGAGAATCGTCTAGGTATAAACTTATGTCAAGAAGTTGCTCATTCACCTCCACAATAGATATCATAGAGAGATCCTCATAGTGGTGGGGAAGTTGGATCGCTTTGTAGGCATTAAAGACTGCTTCCTCATTGTCCACCCTCATAATCATATTTCCCTCTCTCACTTTAATAATTGCATCACCAGTAGCCAAGAAAGGTCATCCCAATATGATTAGAACGTGTTCATCAACCTCAAAATATAGGATTATAAAGTCACTTGGGAAGATAAATTTCCCAATTTGCAGTAACACATCTTCAATCACTCCTTCAAGGTAGGCTATGGACCTATCAGCTAATTGCAACATCACAGTGGTTGGTCTTGGAGCTCCTAGACCCAATTGCTTGAACAAGGACAAGGTCATCCGATTTATGCTTGCCCCCAAATCACAAAGATCATGACCCACATCAATATTACCAATTCTCACATAGATGGTGAAGCTGCCAGGATCCTTAAGCTTTTGAGGAAGCTTGTTTTGGACCCTTGAAGTGCACTCCTCAGTAAGTGCAACTGTCTCGAATTCAGTCAATCTCCTCTTGTGAGACACTATATCTTTTATGTACTTAACATACTTTGGAATTTCACGAGTACATCTACCAATGGAATATTCAATTGAACCTAGATTAGCAAAGAGAGAAATTTATTGAACATGCGATCATCATTCTTCTTCTGCAGTCTCTAAGGAAAAGGTGGTGGTGGCCTTGTAGCCTCCACTAGCTCTGAACTTGTATCATTTTTCTTTGACTCGTGTGTTGCATTAGGAATAAGCTCCCCCTCTGGTATAGGCTTGTCCTTTATCTTCTTTGGCACTTCCTCTAGTTCCCTCCCGTTCCTGAGTGTAACTGCATTAACTTGAGGGTTCTTCTCTGTATCACTGAGAAGAGCGCCTGCATGTCTAGTATTTTGATTTTCTACTAACTGCGCCATTTGCCTCTCAGATTTCTGAAATCGGTCCTGAGTTATTGATTTTCAAGCAACAACTTTTTTAGCAAGTCATTCGTACTCTCTTCTATCTGTTGGGGTGGCTTCTGAGGTCGATTGAAATTTCCTTAGGGCCTATAATGATTCTGATTTGGTTGATTTCCTCCCCATGAGAAGTTAGGATGATTCTTCCAATTTGGATTGTAAGTGTTCCCATATTGTGCATGCTGATTCATCGGACCTCTGCTTTGTTGCCCCACATAGTATATAGATTCAGGATTCGTGGGGCACATGTCACCCATATGACTATCACCACATAGTTCGCAACAAATAAACATTTGATGTACATGTTGCATCTGTTATGTTTGTTGCATTGTCATTATGTTCATCTTATTTGCCAATTTTGCAATATCTGCTCTCATGGCTGAAAAGTCATCAAGCTCAATCACCTCGGTTGCCTTCTATTTAATTTCTCTTCTTGCGTCCCCATCTCCTTGCCAATTATGATCATTAGCAGTGAAGTTATTTAGCAAGAGTTGGATTTCACTGTACGGCCTTACCATGCAACTACCTCCACAAGCTGAATCAAGATTCACCTGTGATGCCTCGTCTAGCCCATCAACAAAATTGTGACCCAACACCTCATCAGTCTGACAATGATGCGGGCAGCCTCTGAGTAGCTTCTTGTATCTTTCCCAATCTTGGTGAAGTGTCTCACCATCCCGTTGTTGGAACCCAAGAATTTGGCAACTTTGTCTTCTTAGTGGGAAAAAACTTGATTAAGAATTTCCTTGCTAGATCATCCTAAGTGCGGATTGATTTCACGGGATCCTTTTGCAACCATTTCTTAGCTTCCCCCAACAGTGAAAAGGGAAGCAGTGTCAGCCTGGCGTAGTCCTTGGAAACGTCCGGATAATTGTAAGTGTCTATAATTTCCAGAAAGTTCTGAATGTGCCTCTGCGGGTCTTCATGAGATAGACCCACACATTACCATGTGGACTAAATCAGTTGTACTATGTACTGTTTAAGTTTAAAATGCCCCCTGATATCATGCTTCATAATAGCCTAAGTCATATTAGCACGATTGAGCCTCACGGCTTCTATCACCGGACGCTCTTCATTACCTCCCATCTCTATTGATTGTGGTTGAACTACAATGTCCAACTCTCTTTCTATTCTAGTTCTAGCTTCGACTTCCTTCCTCACTCTATGAAGTGTTCGCTCAATTTCTGGATCAAAAGGAAGGAGGTTGGTTGCGCTTCTACTCCTCCGCATTCAAGAGAAGAGCATGTGTTAACACAAATAAGGCAAACTGAAAATTAAAACTTGAATAAATAACTAATAAAAACTTAATTCAGTCAAGTAGTTAATTTCTATGTCCCCAGCAACGACGCCAAAAACTTGTTGCGGCCAAACACTCTCACGCTGGTATATGTGATCTTCAAGTAATAGAGTAGTGAGTAGAGTATCGTTCCCACGAAGGCTTATGATTAACTTTTGACTGATTAAGACTCAAACGACTTATCAATTCAAGAGATTTCTCACAAAATAGATAATTTACTACCTAAAAACTATCAATTAATGAACTAATTAGAAATCAACCACAATACTTAAGCAATTTCGGATAACAATCAATAGGAGATGATATTCCAGGGTCACAGGTTAGCTAACAATCATGTTGTGTTCTTGGCTTAAAATGACTGATTGATTTATCTAGATTGTTGATTGACAGGGTTGATATTACTCATAAGAATCTGTCGATTCCTTACTCGCCTATTCAAGTTAACTTAATGTCTATATGTCAATAGAATTAAGACTAACACTTCCTGTATTTCACCCAAGCAAGGAAATTAGGTATATTTCTCTCCTAACCGCGAATCGGCTCCCCGATGCCCGAGTTCAATAACCTTCTCTATTTAATTCTATAAGCAATCTAGAATTCCTACTTTCGAGTTAAACTCTAGATTCGTAGATAGTATTTCACAGTTAGCTACTCAGCAAACTAATTAAAAGCAGAATTAAATAAACAACCCGATATGATAAAATCAACTTCGTCAGATTAAACTTCAAACATCAACATTCATGTATCACCCATGACCCTAGAACAATAAGGTTCTTAGCCACTCATGTTCATACAATCATCAAAAATAATTTCAAACATAAAATGAATGAATACTAGAGTAAGAATGGAAGAGTTGCTCAAATCCGTGCTCCCGAGTGTTCCGTACTTTTGTTCTTCTCTCAATCACGTCCATCCCTTCAAAATAGATTTAGGTTGGATTTTATATGAGTTGGGGGCGTCTAGGGATCGAAATAACCAAGTTCTAGTCGAAAAAGGCTAATTTCCCGCCTTGAGCGTCTAGGCACCGTGGGGCGCTGCCCTGGCGCTCAAACTTTAACAACACCGTAAATTCCGCCACATGCAACGCTCCACGCTGCCTGTAGCCCTCAAATTTCATGTTTTGCCTTTTCTTCCCAATTTCGCTCCAATTCGCGTCATTTCGTCCCAAATTGCATCTGAATGATCCGCACACATAAAAATACCACTGTAGATAATAAATTGTGTCAAGAAAATAAAATCAAGACCGAAAAAATATTTCAACAATTGTAGTGTTTGATTTCAAATATTTGAGCGTTACAATCTCTATGAATCCTCTGATTCTACTTTTCTAGTATAAATTCAAGGGCCTTTGAGCTTGATCTTGAATTTGAATTTGATTTATCCGTCGTGAACACTTTGATTGTTGCCACGAATTGTATCACGAACAAGTAGCCTTGATCTTGAATGCCTTGTATTTGATTTGACTTCGTTCTTGATCTTGAATGCTTGAATTGTTGTTCGTTCTTGAGCTTGAACTTGATTTATTGAACTTGAACTTGATTGTTTGAAACTTGAAACTTGTAGAGAAATTTGCGGCGTTTGATCCACGAGCTCTCTCTTGCTTCTTGTTATAACTTCTGGTGTCTTTTCTGAGTTATGAAGACCCCTATTTATAGTTGTAGAAGGGAGGGGTTGTGATAAGAGCAAACTCTTTCCGACCAATCAAATTGAAGTGTGACATGACCGCATTTGATTGGCCAGAACATGTCACTTGCACACGTGGCGCGATTTTATTGGACTTTTAATGTGACTTGTCATGCTGTGTCATTTTGACACGTGGCATGGTTCTATTGGTTCTTTCATTTGACTTGGCATACCACGTCATTTGACACATGGCACTGAGCCTCTAGGAAGATGGCATATTGGGCTTAATGAAATGGGCTCATCACTTTAACCCAATTAAATGGGCTAGCCCAATGGATTAAGACTTATTTATTAACCCATATGTGTTGGACTTATATAATTAATTCAACTATATTAGCCAATATATTTATTTGGACCAATATATCTTGAATTTAAAATATAGTCCAAATTATTTCATGGATTTAATTTTAATAAAATTTATATGCCTACAAATGCCCCCTACTTCAAGCTTGTCGGATATATATTTCATCCATTGACGACAAGGCTCGAAGTATCAACTCGTATAAAGAGGATGGCTAAACCACGTAAGCTTGAACTTTAAGCATCATATTTCAATTTTGCCCAAGGATTTTCACTTTGACTTTTGACTAAATTATATACAAACTGCCATACTTAGCTATATTTTCACGTGAAATTCTTATTTGGCATAAAGTTCCCAACCAATTCATACTCTTTTACAAGGCACATGTTCTACTGCCAACCAAATTCCACGTCCAACATATATCCTTAATTGGTTTGGACTTTCAGAGGCAACTAAACCATAACCCATCACCGATAGAATACAACTAGGATCGCAATTTGATCCCAATTAGGAGACAAAGTTTATGCCGCCTTTCAACGTAATTGATCCCACATCGTAGGTGGCTTTTCAGATGCCATCTTTTTATAAACCTATATAAACCCATGTGCTCCTAATTGTTGAGCATCAATTCGCAGTCTTCGCAAACCACTTGAGTCTACTTTTGACGACTTGGAAGCATTGACGCGAAGGTAATTTATTCTTCTTTTCTTGTGCTTTCTTCTTTGTTGTCTTTTTTTTTCCTCCTTTTTGTAGGTCAAACAAGAAGGATTTATTCTTGTTTAACGATATGATCCATGCATGAAGAAGACAATCTTAGGGTGTGAGGGGATGGGTATTCATCCCTGCCCGAATTATCGGAGAGATTACTCTCAAAATGGCCCGACTATCAGAGAGATTACTCTCAATGTGGCCCGACTACTGGAGAGATTACTCTCAAAATGACCCGACTATCGGAGAGATTACTCTCAATGTGCCCGACTATCGGAGAGATTACTCTCAATGTGGCCCGACTACTGGAGAGATTACTCTCAAAATGTCCCGACTATCGGAGAGATTACTCTCAATGTGACCGACTATCGGAGATATTACTCTCAAAATGACCCGACTACTGGAGATATTACTCTCAAAATATCCTGACTATCGGAGAGATTACTCTCAATGTGACCGACTATCGGAGAGATTACTCTCAATTGTGGCCCGACTACTGGAGATATTACTCTCAATATGGCCCGACTACTGGAGAGATTACTCTCAATGTGGCCCGACTATTGGAGAGATTACTCTCAATGTGGCCCGACTACCGGAGGCCATTTTACTCATTTAGACCTTTGTGCTCATTCTAATATTCTTGATTTGGACTTTGATGACCCTCTTTTTTTTTGCAGCTCGAGAGATGGAAAGTTTCAGATACTATACCTCACCTTCCTCCAAACTTAGATATCTCATAATCTAGACTAAAGATGACATAGAACAAACTAAGCTTTTGGTTCACGCCCCGCAAGCTGGCCGGTACGCAGCCTCATGGCCTTCTTTAAGAAACTCCCTTCATGTAGAAAACTGGACCTTAGAGCACAAGTCAACTTCTAATCCATTGTCCAAGATGTGGTCTCTCCAAGCGCCAATCCATCGCCACGTAAACATTGCTAGCACCTTTCCAAGCTTAGGACGTCGCATAATTCAATGCGAAGTACGTTGGGGAAGCACAACAACAATCGAGGGCGAGTATCGTCACATTCCAGGATATTGGGAATGGGCTGAAGATGTACTTGGTGGAAGCCAACAAACCCTGAGTACAACAAAGATTTATGATGTTGTATATGCTTCACTTTTCACTTATGATCGAAACTCGAACATTTTACAAGCATTTTTCGAGACTTGGTGCCCCAAGACGAACACACTTCTTACATCAGCTGGGGAACTATCTATCTCTCTTTGGGACTTACATATCTTTGGAGGTCTGCCTATTGTGGGTTCTCCTTATGAAGAAGTGATACCTGAGACAAGAGAACTTATCGTTTTGGACGAAAAACAGATGAGATTTATCCCTCGATCTTGCGAGTATTTATTTGCTGCCTTCCATTACCTTAAGGAAGGTACGGGTGCTAACCAAAAGGTCTCTTTCAATAAGTGGACAAATTTTTGGTATAAAAAGACTTTAATATATAAAACCGCCCCACTGCGAAAGGAAAAGAAATCTGCGCGCCTAAAGTCGACACATAATCCTAACGGAGTTATTCCCGAGACAACGAGGTGGTCGAGTGATCAAGAAGTTACATTCTCCAAGCTTAGGGTGAGGGCTGACAAGAAAGATGAAACTTATGTAGCAGCATTCTTATCAATTTGGCATTGTGCCTTTGTGTTTCCCATGGCAGAAAACTTCATTCGTCCCGAGACTTTTAAGATGGAAAGCATGATGGCAGGCGGGCGAAAGATTAGCCTTACGATCCCAGTTTTGGCGAGTATTTATAATGGTTTGAATAAGATTTCGTGTTCTTCCCAACTTGATCAGGTCAAAGTTTGTTTCCCCATTCATTATTTTACGGTTGGCTTGAACATTACTTCAAAACCCATTATCCACTTGTTAAGGGTCCGTCTGTCCCTTTGATGGTGGCATACTCAGGAGAGGGAGCTGCG
>ML257550.1:3397-19761 GCA_005239495.1 Nicotiana undulata
CTTTGGGATTAGGGGGGTTGGTTAGGGCAGTTTTAGGGGGGGGGGAGGGAATTGAGTTCCCAGCCGTTGGATCAAATTAGATTAATAGTTGGAATTTCGTTTTAAGGAAACAAGGTTGTTTTGGTAAGAGGGGGATCAGACCGAGTATTTGGGGTGAAATTGGGTTATGCTGAAGGGGAATTGGGCTGGGAGCTGTTGGGTTATTTTATTGAGCCCAATTTTCAAACAAGCTTCTCCTTTCTCTTTTTTTATTTGGTTTTAAGCTTAATTAAATTAATTAAAATCCTAAATAAACTAACTAACATCCTTGAATTAGATTTTAAACGGTAGAATTAACTTAATCATCTATTTCTAACATAAAAAATTAATAATTGACTTAAACTAATGAAAGAAAAATACTAATTTTAAAATTAAAAGCTAAATGACCATTATCTTTGTGATTTTTGTTTTATAATGCAATTAATTAACTATTTAATCCTAAAAATGCACACATAAAACCTAAAATGCAATGCATGGAATTTTTGACATTTTTGTGATATTTTCTTTGTAGTTTTTGAAAAACATGCAACTAAATGCGAATAATAATTAATCAAGAAATTCCGAAGCATTTTATATAACTAAGATAAAAATAATAGAAATCTATTACCAATCGTCTTTCTGGATGTAGGTATCGTCGTATTATAAATAAGATAGTGTTTAGGAAATTGAGTTCTTACAACTGAGCTCTACCACACGATCTAGAGTAGGAAGAAAGAGTGACAGTCCTAAATGCCCTATAGCCTCCTACTTATAGATGTGGTGCACGACACACCCATAAGCAAGACTCTACTAGGCACGTCTTATAGACTCCATAGGACAGAACTGCTCTGATACCGCCTCTATCACGACCCAAACCGATGGGCTGCAACGGGCACCCGGTACCTTATTCAACCGAGTACCAACGTAACGTATCTCTTGTATCATATTATTATAGGTAAATGAGCTAGAGAGGCCGTCGTGAGATAAGTAGAATAAACATGAGAGAATACTTGACATAGAATGACTCAACCTGATATAAAAATATACATACGTGACATACGGGCATATAAGGTCAACATGATCATTTGTAAAATCCAAATATAGGCCGACAAGGCCATACAAGTATCTGTATACATGACGTCTGTCTACAAGCCTTATACGAGTACATAAGTATCACAAAGGTCGGGACTGGACCCCGCCATACCAATCAATACATGTCCTAATTATACTGACCAAATAAGCAACTCTGGAGCAAATAGAGCGCACCAACACCTTTCGCTGAGCTGATAGCCTACTTGGAGGACTCTCAACCTGTCTATCAAAACCTGCGGGCATGAAACGTAGCATCCCCATGCAAAGGGACATCAGTACAAATAATGTACTGAGTGTGTAAGGAATGAAAATCAGTAAACAATAGACATGAGAGAAACATGGAGTAAAAGACTCAACATGTATGTCTGGATAACTTTGTAAATTGTGAAATACTTATAGTGTCATGCATATGCGTATGAATGTCATGTTGTGCATAGGTACATGTGTTCATAACATCATCAAGCCTCTGAGGGCATCCCATCATATCATCTCGGCCACTGTGGGCAAAATCATCAACATATACCAGCTGATCAGGTGGTGGTGCGTATATAACGTCGTAACCTTTTTCATATCCCATATACATATATACGCATATATAACGCCATATGGTCATGGGTCAATGTACATGTATAAATGAATGCAATGCATGAGAAGTACGTCAATAAAATCTCTCGGTGTCACGCCCCAAACCTAGGGAGACGTTGCTTGCACTTGGTGCCGTATTGGCCCGAGTGAACCATTCTATAACTCATTCTTTCTGTGACCATCGTGGGCCAACATGGCAACAACTCGTAGTGCATAACTGTAAGTGAGCGAACACTATATCAATAAACCATCGTTCTTAAAACATGAATACATCTGTCAAGGCCTCTGACATACTGTACCAAATGAACATCTGTCTACAAAGCCTCTAAGATTATTTGACATCAAATGGGATAGGGTACCAGCCTACCCATAAGTCTGTAGCAAAATTCTGACACGATGGCTCATAGACTCGGCTGCACTCCGAATGAGGTGAGTCTTACCGATCCTTCGCTGAATGCCAATCTCGTCTACTTTGAGGGCTCGTCAAACTTATTATCTATACTTGCAGGTATGAATGCAGCGTCCACAACAAAAAGGACGCCAGCACGAATAATCTACTTGTCACGACCCCAAACCACCTGGTTGTGATGGAGCCTATCATGGAACTAGGCCAGCCGACACATTTTCAGAATAATTCGACACTTCATAATAAAGGTGTTTTTAAAACATTAATTAATAAAACTTCATAACATAAGTTTAAATAACAAGTGCGAAAAACAAACAAAAGCCCGACATCGGGGTGTCACAAGTCACGAGCGTCTACTAAGGACAATCCGAAAACAACTAAGACTATTACAGTCTGGAAAACACTAATATAATCTAAGGAAGATAAGAGGGAGAGGAGCAAGGCTGCGATCTCCATGCAGCTACCTTGTCGACTCTGGGTATCCGCAACAGATGGAATAATTAGCGCTATCACGTCCAGAAATCCCCGGATCTGCACACAAGGTGCAGGGAGTAATGTGAGTACGCCAACTCAGTAAGTACTAAATGTAAATAAGGACTGAGCAGTTAGAAACACATATCCATGTCATGAAATCACAGTAAGTACATATTGCCTTCAAAACAGTGTATAAGTAAAATCATCTTGCTTAAAACCAGATTTTCAGTAAAAATCATTTCAAGATATTTTTCCAACAGTTTCAAAAGAGTTTCAATGAAGTTTAGAGTAAAAGTTATGAAAATCATAAATATCCCCTCGGACGAAACATGTATCATAATGTCACGCCCCGAACCTGGGCCTGGACGTAACACGACACTCGGTGCCTGACTACATGTGACCGAGCGAACCAACTTGCTGGTTGAATTAACATGTGATATCATAACATACTGAATGCGGGTGATAAACGTACATGCTGATATACTGAAGGTCTAGATGATATAAATCAAAGTGCGGAAATACTAATACAATTCTGAAACATATTTGTAGCCAACATAGTTTAATATAAAAAGCCTGCGACTCTGTCTAGCTGTTACTCTAGTCTATGAAGCCTCTAATGAAGTACTGAAAACACTGACTATTTGAAAATACTGAAGACTGTAAGGTAATGATAATGCCCCGAAAGAACTGGGGATCACCAAATAGCTGGTACGAGAATCCTAGCGCTCTGAATAGTCAACCTGTAAATTATTACATGCATCGTGAGATGCAGGCCTCGGGCAAAAGGGACTTCATTACATTTGAATTGCACTAGTATGTAAAGCAATTGAAAGAAAGAATTATAAATACTGAAACTGAAACTGAAAAGATAACTGAACTGATAACTGGTAACTGATAACTGAAATGGTAACTAATAGTTGAACTAAAAGGAAGTAAGGATATGAATACTCCCTCTTCTGAATGATGAACAACCTGTTTATCTGAATATTAAAATGCGGCCTCAGGCCCAATATATATATATATATATATATATATATATGCACAAACTGCGGCCTCGGGCCCAAGTATACATATACATAACTACGACCTCAGGTCCAAAATGCATAAAGCATAAACTTAGGCCCAAAGATGCATAAAGCATAAACTGCGGCCTCGGGCCCAAATACAAGTGTTCAACATTCAGGAACTGAGAATCATACTTAAATACATGATGCTGAAATACTGAACCATACTGAGTTACATGATACTTGAATGCTGAATAGAGCTAGACTGAGACATGTATTCATGAACTGATTATGAAAATTGAAACTTCAACTGTTTATGACATGCTGAGTAATCTAGACTGAGACTCGTGGGCATCAAACCCAAGTCTATATTGATTACGCATTGATTTCACAACGTTCAGAATGAAAGTCATGAACGAGTTTACGAAGCTAGAGAATAGAAGTTCTGCAACTATTCAAGGAACTAGGCTTAACTAAATTTCTGAGGCAATTAACGTGGTAAAAGAAACATAGTGTAGGGAGAATCACTAACATTCCCAAACATAGAGAATTAGCCTCACATACCTTAACTTCCTGCTCTTGAGCGTAATACAACATTCGCCAACCCTTTCAACTTTAATCTATATCAATACAAGTTAAAAGGATTCCAAATTAGCAACAATAGTCATGTTTCGGTCACTTAGGCATTTTGTAAAACACTTGGTGGCATAAAGATTCATAGCCCTTATTAATGGAGTTTCTACACCCAATAAACCATTCTCTTGCTCCTAGATAAATTCTAAAGTCTCAAATGGTTATAATCAACATCATTCTTCATCACCCATAAGGTAAACAACACCCTTAACCCATAATCAACAATAAACAACCCAAACCTATAACCATTCATGATTTCTATCTAACCTTACACATAACTCATGAACTAGAGTCTATAATCAGTATCCAATGTTGGAATCAATTAGAGGGTGAAGACATTAGCTTTTTGAAGTTCAATCCCCTTGAATTCGAGTTCTAGGGTTCCTTCTCTCAACAATGATGTCCCAATCGAATATCTAATGATATGGAGGGTTTACCCATGTTAATAAGATGTTGGGAAATTTAAATTAACTTAGAATCACCATTAGAACTTACCTTGGATGGTGGACGAACCCTTAAGGAGTTAGTTTTTTGAGAGTTTCCTTTTCTAGAGCAAGTTTTGATGTTTTAGGGCTGTGGGGGACGAAATAGGGCTTTAAAATGACTTCCCAAGTCCGCCCCCGCATACTGTAGGCCTGACCACAGTCCTGACTGCGGTAAATGGCAGGAACACTGCCCAATAACCGCGGTCGCGGTCCGGGGCGTGGTCTGGGTCATGGTGGTTGCGCACTGTTCTGTAAAACGCACTTAAGTTTTTGCAAAGAGATTCATTTGGGCTCCATAATATATCGTTGGAAAGATATTTCAAAGGCCAACAACTTTCATGGTTTGAGTTTTCCCAAATTCTTTACAAATTTTCACCAAAACCGGCTGGAATACAGAACTTCTGTAAACTTAGTCGATTTTGTCGAATCTTATGCACCTCACTTTCCATCTTGATTTTGAAACAACTATTTTCACTCAATACTCATCCCGATTGGACTTCATATGTCTAATATATCAAATTAATATCCATTTAACATATTCATGCCTAATCCGAATGTACGAGGTGTTACACATAAACTGCCCCTCAGGCATAACATCACTCAGAATCAGCCCCTCGGGCAACCTCACAATCACTCGTAATTAGCCCCGCGGGCACAACATGAATCAAGAACAGCTGAGGCAACATCACATCACTCACTCAGGGTACCCGCGCTCACTGGAGGTGTACAGACTCCGGTGGGGCTCCTACAACCCAAGCGCTATAACAAGCCATCTCGTGGTGTAATCGATCAGGCCCTCACCCTCTCATATAACATAAATCAGTAACATGCTGCGGCGCGCAGCCCAATCCCATGATATCCTCACAACACAGGCCCTCGGCCTTACTTAGTCAGAAAGCTCTCAAGCCACTCGGGCTATCAATAAAACAGGGTGCTTTGACCAAAGTATCATTTTATGCATCAAAACGGAGTAAAT
Source organism: Nicotiana undulata (assembly GCA_005239495.1). NCBI lineage: Eukaryota > Viridiplantae > Streptophyta > Magnoliopsida > Solanales > Solanaceae > Nicotiana > Nicotiana undulata. The sequence goes on from ML257550.1 coordinate 9,071, forward strand.
AAGACTGAGTTATGAAATCAGTAAAACTTAGCATGACTGATTACAGATTTTAAATCAAAACAGTGAGGAAATAGTAGTGAACGCCCCTAAGGGTCCAAATAACTTGGCACGAGGCCCAAATACGACATTCAGCCCAAAACATAGTAATACGATCTAAAACACAAAATATCGTTATAGTTTTCAGTCATATACGCAACTTAATAGTTGCTACGGGAAGTACCAAGTCACAATCCCCAGCGGTGCACACCAGACGCTCGTCATCCAGCATGTGCGTCACTTCAAAATAGAGAAACGAGGTGGAATCCGGGGTTTCATACCCTCAGGACAAGATTTACAATCATTACTTACCTCAAACCGGACAAAAGTCTACTCCGCGATGCCCTTTCCGCTCGACTCGGCCTCAAATTGCCCTGAATCTATCCAAAATCAGAATCATATCGTCAATACATGCTAAAGGAACAAAGCCCACGCGAAAATTAACAAATTACATCAAAAATCCCGAAATTGGCCAAACCTGACCCCCTGACCCACGTCTTAAAATCCAATAAAAATCACAAAACCCGAAGCCTTATCCCCTCGCGAGTCCATACATACCAAATTCATCAAAAAACTAACCTCATTTGCCCCTTCAATCACCCAATTCTTAGTCTCAAGTTTCAAGCCTTAATCCCCCACTTTTCACCCTTAAATCCCACAATTTCATGCTTAATAAGTTAAAAATCACCATATAAAATCTTGAATTCATTAGAACCATTCTCGAGAGTCATCCCACTCTGCTCAAATCTCAATTAGACTGGTCAAGCGGACCGAACGGCATGTGCCCCATTAGCACTCCAACACCCAAGGAAGTAACCCCACCTTAATGCAACCAAATAAATTCCTGCTCCATGCACATCACATCCTTCACCTATAACAACTCAAATCATTCAGTGATTCTCATATACTCATAAAGCCTAATACAGCTCGTACCCAGAAATTCCTTTACTCAAGTCATCCTCGATTTCACCCTCTACTGAACATTGCTCATTCACAAGTATACCTCAAACCAAAACCAATACATCACATAACCATATAATCAATGTATCTATAGCAAACTCCCCCACTTGGCTCAAAGCCATAGATCGATACACACCATAACTCACAATGCCCATACTTTATTACATCCATAATATCGTAGTGAGATTCAACGAAATCCTCCATAAGCTTATGTAACACAAACCATCTAGCATCTCGAACCATCTGCAAATCTCACATTCACCCTTGTAACAGTCAAGTTCACTCTCACAAGCGATCTAAACTCAAATTGCAAGACATATGTTTCACAGGTAAAAGAAAACTCGCTACAAAACAACATAGGGATCACACGACCCTCAGGACACCCCGCAAGAGATAACCCACCTACTTTGCCTCAAACTAACATCTCTTTATACCCTTCCATAGTCATAAACATTACGCAATCACTTAATCTTCCTAAGTCTGAACTCATATCACGACATGAAAATCTACTTTCACTCCTCAACTAAACAACATGAAAAGGATCCTTCATCACACTCATAACTCGAGAATATACGTCAAATCAAGATGGAAATCAAGCACCAAATAGTTCTTTCTATCACATTCAAATCATATAAACTCATTTTGTAGTCACATCATACTCATCACGTAGCCATCCAACCACATATCCCACTAATAGGGACACTACCAGACATATAAATCCATCAAGCACGCTCACACAATCAACATCTCTGTGCTCAAGCTACAGTCAAAACCCAGCCTCTAGTCCTCCAAACTGGCCCTTCATCAGCATTCTAAAATCACATCTCGCACCTCATCCATGGAATTTCAAGTCGTCGATGCACAGCTGATACCGAGCGCTCAAGCGTGCATACGAATGCGTGGAAGGAATTCAAAGGATTACGCTTCAAGCTGAATCAGTACCGCACGATAAGCATTCAAGAATGTGAAGTTTTCCGAAGAGTTCTGCAGCCTCTCGAAGATAAGTACAGACGTCTCCGTATCGATCCTCAAGACTCTACTAAACCCGCTCATGACTTGTGAGGCTCTGATACCAATCTGTCACCACCCAAATCTAAACCATGTGGCGATGGCGCCTATCGCGATACTAGGCAAGCCTATTTTCCCCAAAATACCACCAATTTAAGATATAAGAGTTAAGTAAAGATTCTTAATATTAGAAATTTCCATGAAATCAAGTTAAACTTCAAATTTGAAAAATAAAATGCAGAAAACAAGCCCAAATATCGGGTGTCACTAAGTCATGAGCATCTAAGTAATTAAACTATTACACAACTGTCTAAATGTCTATACAAACCCAAAAAGGAGAAATAGAAAGAGTAACAAGGTCATGCGGACGCTGGCAACTACCTTGCAGTCTCTGAAGATAAGCCGACTTGGACTCAACAATCGTCGCGCTCAAACACACTGGATTTGCACATGAAGTGCAGGGTGTAGTATGAGTACAACCGACTCAGCAAGTACCAATAAAATAACTAAGGAAATGAGTAGTAGTGAGATAACCAGAAAAATTCAATTAATAATTTTCACAGTAAGGAATAACATGAGTAAGAGATCAGTTTCATAGATTATCAACTACTACTAGCCAATTAACGGATAAATGCAACAACAACAAAATAAATGAAACCTTATAAGCACCGTCACTCAATCCCTCAGCCCTCAATGCACACACTCAAGCGCTCATTAGGGGTGTTCAGACTCCGGAGGGGATCCTACAACCCAAGTGCTAATCTGCACGGACCACTCACGTGCTGCACGTGCAACTCACGTGCTATCATATCAAATCTGGATCCGCACGGACAACTCACATGCTATGGTATCAATCTAGATCTGCACGGATAACTCAGGTGCTGCACGGATAACTCACGTGCTGCACGGACAACTCACGTGCTATCATACCATATCTGGATCCACACGGACAACTCACCTGCTATATTACAATATCTCACAACGGGCCCTCGGCCTCACTCAGTCATGTACCTCTTTAGCCTCACAGTTTTCAATAAATAAAGGAAAGTAGCAAATCAAAGTATTATAGTGTATTCAGCAAGAAGATAACAGAGACTGAGGTGAACATGTACAAAAATCACTATGACTGAGTATAACTACTGTGAGCAGGGATAAAGCCTAAGCATGATCTCTAACATGAAGGCAACAAAGTTCTAGCAGAGAGGAAAGCACATAACCACAAATAAAGGCTATTAGAACTCACAACCTCACGAGACGGACCAAGTCTCAATCCCTCGCGGCGTACACCCACACGCCCGTCACCTAGATGGGTGTCACCTCTTAATAGTCAGATGATATCAAATCTACGGGTTTCATACCCTCAAAACCAGATTTAAAACTGTTACTTACCTTAACAACGTAAAATCCTACTCCGGGATGCTCTCGCCCCTCGACTCGGTCTCCAAAAGCTCCGATATTCACAACCAGTGTAATACAATCAACATATGCTAAAGAAATGAATTCCACAAAAAAACTACAAAATTAGGCCAAAAACCCGAAACTGGCTAAATCCTGGACTCCAGGCCCATGACTCAGAATAAGGTAAAAGTAAAAAATTACGAACATCCATTCACTCACGAGTCCAACCATACTAGTTTCACTCAAATCCGACTTCGAATCGACATTCAAATCCCAAAAATTCATTTTATGAAGTTTCTACAATTTTTCCCAAATTTCCACCTCAAAGTACTAACCAGATGATGAATCATTGATATATTCATGTATATTAACAAAATCCGAGTTATAATAACTTACCCCGATGAATTTCTAGAAAAACCCACAAAAAATCGCCACCGACCGAGCTCCCTAGGTCTAAAAATGTAAAATAATGCCCTAAACCCTGTTTATATAGTCTACCATTTGAACTCCCACTGCCAGGCTTCAGTATTTTGGCCATCACATTATCTACAGATGTCCAAATGATGACTTTCATATCTTTCTGAAAACTAGATACGAAGGGCTACAACTTTCGTTTTTAAATCTTCTAAGAATTCCTTGTAGATCAAAAGATATCGACTTCCGAAGTCGGAACAACGGATTTGCAGAACCTTTCCCTGGAGTGCGGCCGCGAAATTTTGCCAAGGTTCACGAAATCGTGCCGAGGTCCGTGTTTTCAAAACATCAAAACCATACCAGATTTCTGGAAATGCCCGGACTCGCTCAAAAGTCACCCCGAAACACACCCAGGCCTCCATGACCTCAACCAAATGTACCATCAAGTCCTAAAATACCATACAAACTCAATCGAGCTCTCAAATCACATCAAACAATAACAAAAACATGAATCGCACTCCCATTCAAGCTTAATGAACTTGAAACCTCAAAGTTCAACAACCGATGCCGAAATCTATCAAACCTCGTCCGAATAACCTCAAAATTTGCACACATGTCACAAATGACACTACGAACCTACTCCAACTCCCGAAATTCTATTCCGACTCCGATATCAAATTTTCCACTGCCGACCGGAAATTGCCAAATTTCCAATTTCGCAAATTCAAGTCTAATTCTACCACGGACCCGCAAAACAAAATCCGGAAGTGCTCCTAAGACCAAAATCACCTGAAGGAGCTAACAGAATAATCAAAAATCCAATCTGAGGTCAAATTCTAAAAAGTCAAACTTGGTCAAACCTTTCCAATTTGAAGCTTCTTGCCGAGAATCATTCTTCTAAATCAATTCTGAATAATCTGAAAACCAAAACCGACGATTCACACGGAGTTACTTATGCCCTCAAACAACCGAGCGAAGTGCAACTGCTCAAAATGATCGGTTGGGTCGTTAAATATTTCATTAGCTAGATTTGTTCCTTGTAGTTATGATAACAACACAATAGGGGTCCAAGAATCGCTAAAGAAAATCAAGAAATATGCGAAAACTAAAAGAAAATAAAGAAACAAAAAAAAAGACGGAAAATTAAAGATAGATTGAGTTCAAGAAAGAATTTCTTGAATTCAAGAAGTCTATTCTTGAAGTTGAATCCTAACAACAACAATTAGCTAACGAAGAACTAATCGCCTTTGGTAGAGACTTAAAAACAAGAGATAGATTGTGAAACTTGACCCTTTAGAATAACAAGAACAACAATAAGCCTAAACTTATCACCTTTCTTGAATACCTAGAAGTGATCTAAGATTTTGAAAAGGGTTTAATCTTACCACCTTAAGTTGAGTCTTGAAGGTTGAAGAATAAAATCCAAGAGGAGCCGCTCACACACAAGAGTGCAAGAAAAATCTCACAATTTTTATTGATATTGTCTATAATAATCTAAGTCTACTAACAAAGAATACACCCTTTATATAGAGAGGGGTCACGAAATTGTACCTAAAAATAAGGAAATAAAGTCCTAAACTACTTTGGACAACAAATCCAACTACCTTAGGAAAAGGAAAATATTAGGAAGCAAAAACCAAGTCATTCTTGGAAAGTAATTCCAAAAATCATAGTAAAAGGAAAATATAACCTTAACTAACTAGGAAAGCAATAAATAGAGTCCCATAATACATGGAAATAAGCCCCAAACCAATCTTGGAAAGAATCTTGAAAATCTTGGAAATCTTGAAGGAAATTGGCAAGCAACTTGGCACAAACTTGCATTCAACATCTTGAACGGCTATTGTATCCTTCTTGGACAACAAGTAAGTCCTTTTTATGCTATGAAAATGGGGCTTTATGTAGGACTTCATGGGCTGCAAGTTTGGACACATTTTAGGTGCCAAATTGGTTCAAAAGTTGACTGACTAGGACGTTCTTTAAAGCATATCTCTTGGGATTCAATCCTCCTCTTCTTGGACATAAACTTGGTCCATAAAATAATTGTAATATCTAGCCAATTCATATCATTTATCCTTGAGCTCTTTCATCCCAATTAACAACTTCTTTACTTGGACTTGATGTCTAATGACCTTGTTTGGCAACACTTTAGCTTGACATCTTGTTAAAGGCTCTCTTTGAGATTCCAAAGGTTCATTCTTGTCCTTGACTAGATTTGAGCTTCCTAGGATTCTATCATTCCCCTATTCTTCAAGAAAATGTGTCCTCGAATTTCGACCTTGCAAGAAAAAGAAAACAAGCAGTAGTAAATGACACCCACTTATCTGAAAAAATGGTAGGAATAAAACAAGATAGTGACCATGTGTCCACTTAACCCAATTAAGCCTAATAGGTTTACCTTATGGACATCATTATCACAATAAAATTTATGCCTACTTAGATTTGTCAAATAAAAACCTCTCTCAGATGCACTATATAATGAAATTTGCAATGCGATCTTGTCAATAAGGTAATCCAAATATGTGTACGCTAAAGAAATTACAAAATATTGGCCATGCAACCATTAAACACAATTATCTATACCACATGTATCAAATAAGAGACTTTTATGATATAGTCAAGTATCAGTTATAAATCCTATGGATTCTTCTACATGTAAGTTATTCAAAGAAACACATAAATTCTCAGGAAGGTCAGAAGAACCCATAAATTCAAAAATAAAATTTTCAATACAATCAAGCTCATGATTATAACTTTCCCCAATAATATTCGCAATATCAATGGATTCTACATAATTTCTCAAATTGTCACAGAAAGAGTCATAGATAGGTTCATGAAAGAGTATTTGATCACTAATGTCACAATAATCATGCATATCCTCTTTACTAGAAACAAACACTTTTAAAGGCTCACAATCAACATGATCAGAGGAATGACTTCCCATCGAACAACAAAACTCACATTCTAGCAGTTTATCACATGAAAACTCATTAGGCACTTGAATAAGAGAAGAAAGAACATTTAACTCATTAGCAAGCCTCTTCTCATAAATTCCATGCCTTTCTACCAAGTTGGAATGCATAATCATCTATGTCATACTCAATTTCAAAAGGAAGCAAATTACTCTTGCACTTGAACTTAGATATTACAGTTAATGACTTCATATGCATCGAAATATCATCATCCACAAAAATTATAAAGTCACCAACATAAGAAATAACAGTATAGTTCATTACCACCAAAAATGTGAATAAACCAATTATACATGCCATACTTGGACTTATTTATTGATTGAACAACATCACCTTTTATTCTGTCATACAATGGCTCTAACTTAGCAATGCCTTTAGGGAACTCCATGTTGTAAACCTGTAAATAAGGATCAAAACAGTCAAAAGGTTCAACAACAAATAAATTAACCAAGCTTTTATCTTCCACCATCCAACAAGAATTGATTTTGCCAAATTCATGTTGGAATCCAATTGGATCCTTTGCCACCATCTCTTGCGTCTTACCTCCCATTTCAAAAGGTCTTTCAGCACTTGGCTGCACAAAATCACAAGAACTAAAACAAGAAAGAGTTAATGGGTTAGGAAGTAAAGATTTTTTTTTTGCTTACACTCTCTTTGGCCTTTATCACAAGACTAACTTTTTCCTCACCCTTAGCCTCTTTTCTCTCACTAAAGTTTTTCTCTTTTTCTTCGCTCATACCCTCTTGTTTTTCTCTCTCTACCTCACATACTTTTCTTATCTCATTGTCTTCTCTCTCTTCTTTCCTCTCAAGCTTACTCTTTTCCCTCCTTGACATCCCACTCTCTTCACTCAACACAACCTCTCCTTTTTCCTCTCTTGGGATGTCAACATGCACTCCCTTACTCCTCTCATTCTTTTCTCTCTCATATTTTTCCATATTTTCTTTAACAATATTTTCGTCTTCCCAAATTTGTGAGGAAGTCAAAGGCCCAAGAATGAGTTTCTTCCCGTTAACCCCAAAAGAGTATCTATTTTTTGCCATGCTATATGAAGCTCTTCTGTAGACATATCATGGCTTTCCCAACAAGATATGATAATTATTCATGGGAATCACATCACACCAGATCGCATCCTCATACCTTCCAATAGAGAATAGTAATAACACTCTTTTATCTACCTTTACTCCTTCCTCTTAATATGTAGGGTTAAATATGGTCAACACAAGGCAGGTTCAATTTTTCAACCATATAAGAGCTAATTGAGTTATAGCCATATTCTTTGTCAATTCTCTGGGCACAAAACGCGGACATAACTTTAGCTCTTGTTTGAAAAATAACTTTACCTGTCTTCCTTCCATTTGCTATACTGTAAGTTTGACTTTTCAAGTTGTTGAGTCATAGCTCGCCTCCTTTCATGATAAGTACCTGTTTGAAATATCTTGAACAAAGATTAGAAGAATTATGTACTTCTCAAGTTTGATTTTTTCCTTCTAATACTCTCACCTCTGTTGTTTTTTTCCACTCAAAGCAACTCGTGGTCGTTAATCTTTAAATTTATTAATAAACCTAACAAGTCACAACCATTTAGTGATAAAATTAAGAAGTTAGAAAAAAGAAAAAGGAAAGTGGAAGACCAAACCTAGAAAGAATAGGAATTTGTTAGTTTAAAAAGAAAAAGGAAAAAAATATAAAAACCCAAAACCCTTAAATAGGTAAAGAAGTTACCTTAATCTTCAAGAACCTAATCCCCTCTTCTTGTTTCCTTTCTTGACTTGGAAACCAAACAACTATTCACTTTTTTTTTGGGGCTGATTTTCTTGTTTTTTTTCGTTTTTTTTTCTTTTTATTTTTTTGCTCAAGAACCTCCCAAGATTATCAAGATTTAAAATCTTGACTAGCCTATGCTCTAATACCACTTGATAACAACACGATAGGGGTCCAAGAATTGCTAAAGAAAATCAAGAAATATGCGAAAACTAAAAGAAAATAAAGAAACAAAAAAAAAGACGGAAAATTAAAGATAGATTGAGTTCAAGAAAGAATTTCTTGAATTCAAGAAGTCTATTCTTGAATTTGAATCCTAACAACAACAATTAGCTAACGAAGAACTAATCGCCTTTGGTAGAGACTTAAAAATAAGAGATAGATTGTGAAACCCGACCCTTTAGAATAACAAGAACAACAATAAGTCTAAACTTATCACCTTTCTTGAATACCTAGAAGTGATCTAAGATTTCGACAAGGGTTTAATCTTACCACCTTAAGTTGAGTCTTGAAGGTTGAAGAATAAATCCAAGAGTAGCCACACACAAGAGTGCAAGAAAAATCTCACAATTTTTATTGATCTTGTCTATAATAATATAAGTATACAAACAAAGAAGACACCCTTTATATAGAGAGGGGTTGTACCTAAAAACAAAGTCCTAAACTACTTTGGACAACAAGTCTAACTACCTTAGGAAAAGGAAAATACTAGGAAGCAAAAACCAAGTCATTCTTGGAAAGTAATTCCAAAAATCTTAGTAAAAGGAAAACATAACCTTAACTAACTAGGAATGAAATAAATATAGTCCCATAATATATGGAAATAAGTCCCAAACCAATCTTGGAAAGAATCTTGAAAATCTTGGAAATCTTGAAGGAAATTGGCTAGCAACTTGGCACAAACTTGCATTCAACAACTTGAACGGTTATTGTATCCTTCTTGGACATCAAGTAAGTCCTTTTTATGCTATGAAAATGGGGCTTTATGTAGGACTTCATGGGCTGCAAGTTTGGACACATTTTAGGTGCCAAATTGGTTCAAAACTTGACTGACTAGGACCTTCTTCAAAGCATATCTCTTGGGATTCAGTCTTCCTCTTCTTGGACATAAACTTGGTCCATAAAATAATTGTTGTCACGACCCGAAATCTGACCTTTCGGGGCCGTGACTGCGTCTAACGTTGAAGCCGCTAGACCATCCAACGTGCACAACATTTGACCTTGATAGAACCACGTAACGGTATTTAAAACCATTAACTTTCAAACATTTACTGAAATAACTCGAATTCATTAATGTTCAACCTTTACCGAAAACATCCCACACCATTAACTTTCAAATCTTTACCGAACATCCCAACTCACATCAAAAGTTTCACAGCAGAAAAATAATATTACTTCAACAAAACTCATAATGAAATGATAAGACAACAACAACGAACAATCCCAAAACCGGGGTGTCACAACCTCACGAACTATCTAAACTGAGTACTAAATACAAAGTCTGAAAAGAAATATACAATTGTCTTGAAACTAGGAGAAAAAGTAAGACAATGAGGAATCCAAAAGCAGGAGAGACACCAAGGCCCACGAACGCCAGCGGGTATACCTTGAAGCTCTGGGTGGACTGAAGGTGACTCCTTCAATGCGGTCCACTGGGTCCGGATGCATGATCTGCACAACATTAAGAAGTGGACTGAAGGTGACTCCTTCAATGCGGTCCACTGGGTCCGGATGCATGATCTGCACAACATTAAGAAGTGCAGTGTAGTATCAGTACAACCGACCCCATGTACTGAGTAAGGGCCGATCCTAACCTCGGCCGAAGTAATGACGAGGCTAGACTTGACAATAGCGATAACCTGTCCTATTCTACAGCAGGTACAGGGGTAATACGAGACAAGAGATAATAAGCAAACAGATAAGGGATGCAGGACAGTAAAGGGGAACAAATGAAATGAAGCAGTCAAATCGACAGGTAGAAGTGAACAAGGGAGGAAATCTAACACAATAGCCAACGAAGCAAATATAAATATCAGAAAAGTAAATAATGGCACGGCATCACCCTTCGTGCTTTTTGACTCTCTTCCTCACAATGCAATGTAATCAAATATCATGGCACGGCATCACCCTTCGTGCTTT
>ML257552.1:0-25977 GCA_005239495.1 Nicotiana undulata
ACTAAAATCCTCTATTTGCTACTATCTCTATACTTAGAACTCCTGTTTTGTCTACAAATTACTGGGATTTAAAGTCATTTACCCCTTTCCTTTCCTAAAATTCATCAAAACATGCTATTTACTATTGTTGTTTTTTTTCACATCTGAAATCCTTACTCTAGGTTCTGAAATCTGAGATATTTTTTGTGTTTGAGACGTGCTATTAACGTGCATTATTTGTGGAGGATCTATGAGCCATATGTTTGTTTATGTGTATCCCATATGTGCAAGTCCTAATTGTTTCTTTACTTGTCGCTTAGAGTTTATCCTTTAAACCTAGGGTTTCAGCCTAGTACTCCCCTTATAGGATTAGTAGTCCTAAACACCCTTCGGGACTTATAGAACGGGACGGGTAATAGCACGCAATAAGCTTCGTGACCAACACACGCGGGGGGTGGGGAAGGGTAGAATATGGATATGATGACCGTTGCGCTAATACCACGTGTAGCCCCTCTTCGAGGCGTGACATACCGGGTATTGCATTGATGTGATCCATATTGCTTTAAAACCTAGGACATTTTCATTTAAATGATTTTAATTTGCTATTCTTTAAATTTCTTTTAATAATTTCAGTATTTACTTGAAATCCCCTCTTACGTGAGCCTTGCTTGTCATTTGTTTACTGTCCAAATTCACAAAACTACTTGGCTGGGTCCCACAGTTGTTGATCTTGAAGGGTTCCTAACACCTTCCCCTTGGTATAACTTCAAGCCCTTACCCAATCTTTGGTAATGCAAACTAGTTTATGAGTTAATTATCCTAGGTGCCCTAACGCACCATAAAATCATTAGGTGGCGACTCTTCCTTAAAACCTTTTCCTTTAAGGATTTGTCCAGAATGTCATGAAACCCGATCTCCGCGTACCTAACCGTGCAAGGAAAAAAGGGGGCGCGACAGCATGGCGACTCTGCTGGGGATATTCCCTAGGCTTATACCATTACAAGTTGCTTTGTGAATTTGGACCTTTAATTTTGTTAAATGCTTACACCTTTTCCTATTCCCCGTTATCTGCTATTAACTGTGTAATTTTTGCAAGTATTTATTTCACCTGAACGAAACTGACATATCTTCATGTTTTCTTTGTAACCGCTTTCCATTGTAACTGTTGTATTTTCTTTCTTTACCGCTTTCCTCAACGTGAAAATACATGCCTACTCGTTTAAATGCTATTTATTGCATATCATGCTCCGCATTCATATTCCACTCGTGCCAAACAAAAATCCTACATCAACGCTTACAATGAGTGGTTGCGCTATTCCAATATTACCACCCCCTAAATTCGGAAAGGCATATTTGCGGTAAAACTAGTCGATCAGCGGTGTAGTCGACAGTTCCGTGCCTTCCCCCTTGAGTTGTCCGCTCAAGGGTACCAGTCTAAAACCCCATAGAAACCTTACTCTATTGTACCGTTGCATGCATCATGGTCAAACCTAGCCATGCTAATGTGTTGTTCGCACAATAGCCTTTAAGATAGCCTTGTCCAAAGTCAATTGGGTTTCCCTGGAACCCAAACGGACGCCTTCACGTTCTGTGCATTTATTTGGGGAACTAAATGTTATTTGCTAATTAGTGATGTTAAATAGTCGAGTCTGGTGGGGGTAAGGGTCTAACCCTCTTTGTTTTGCAGAAATGAGGCACGAAACCCCCTGATTAGGCATGGTCGCCAATATCCACCCCAAATTGTTAAACTGGTGGGAGGATCTTCACTCCAACGACAAAACACTCATCAGGAAACACTTGGGCAATCTGCCCTCTCTTTTGGATATTCAGCCTAATAAAATGATGATAGAGGCTGCTACCTTATTCTGGGATTGCGATCGATCGGTATTCCGCTTCGGAAATAATGAAATGACACCGCTGCTAGAAGAAATAGGAGGTTTGGCCGGTTTGGCTTGGGAATCTCCAGGGTTGCTGATACATGAGAATCGCACAGGCCGGGGTTTTCTCAAAATGTTGGGTCTGAAGAAAAATCCAGACTTGGTATGTTTAAAGGATTTGTACATCCCTTTTGATTACTTGTACGAAAGGTTCGGTCATAGCAAATCATACCGCACCTATCAGGATGAGTTCGCCCTCACTTCTCTAGGGCACATCCATCGCCGAGTGTTTGCTTTCATGGTTTGTTTTCTGGGTTTAATGGTGTTCCCGGCAGAGAAGGAAAGGATCCACACTAGATTAACCATGGTCACTAAGACTTTAATGGAAGGTATCAACGGACAGGACTTCACCATTATGCCTATGATCATTGCACACATATACTGAGCCTTAGAAATGTGTCAACGGGGAGCAAAGCATTTCAAAGGTTGCAACTTACTACTTCAACTTTGGCTCACTGAACATCTGCAAAGGGGTGACTACCGACAAGACATCAATCGAAGAATCTGGGATGACCATATCGCTTTCCACCACCCAAAGAGAATGAACTGTATTCCAGACATGTTCGCTCAGCCGGAAAATGCCGAGGTTTGGGTTGAGTTACTGGGGAATTTGACCAAGGACCAGATTCAGTGGATGTTTGAATGGTTCCCAACGGACTAGTTTATCATCCGATCGCGAGACGCTTCATTTTTTATATTGATTGGTCTGAGGGGAACGTACCCTTACATCCCTCTCCGAGTTATGAGGCAAGCAGGGAGGAGGCAGGTTATACCTGGGGTTGAGAAGATGAGACATCTTCGAGCAGACTTCCAGGATGTTGACAACCCTCACAAGTGCCAAGCCCAGCATGTGTGGCACTGCAAGATTGTACTTGAGAAAGACACCATCGAGCCAGACATGTATCATGTCGGTTGTACCCCTATCTATCTAAGCTGGTTAGAAGAAGATATGGAGGGTCGATTCGAGCCAGGATTAGCTCAGGGTCACCGGGTCATAGATGAGAAGGCCGAAGCGCAAGTTAAATTCAACAATCTACGCAAGAGGCTCCTTGAATGTGAGAATAATCATCACCAGATACACGAGTCCAGCTGAAAGCTGATTGAGGAATGGAAGGATATGGCTATCAGCTCCAACAAGAGGCTAGGGTACTTGGAGCGAGGTATAGTCGAGCTCGAGGAAAGGTTCATCAAAAGGCTGAAGAAGCCGAAGGAGGATATCTATCCAGTACTTACTTACTGCTGGGACTTCGCGAGTTGGGAAAGCTAATCGAAGGGAGCAGGAATGCCAAATCTAGGGAAGGTCCTTCTCAGACCAAGTAGATAGGGGTGGCCATTGGCCATTAGTGACTTTTATTTTTCGCATATTTAGAGTCATTTTAATATTTGTCTATTTTTATCATCAATAAAATGAGGCATTTAGCATTTCAAGTTCTCCAAATTAATTTGTCGCTAGGCCTACCTCGTGCACAAGAGAGGTTCCCCAACTTAGGATGCATTTTACATTTTTGCATTACGTGTTTAAATTACCGCAATATTCTTTATAATCCTCACTGACTTCGTTACCTTTTTGTTTTTCCTTTATTTATTATTCCCCTCCCCAAAGGTTAGTTCGTGCATTCTGGCACCATCAGCCTATCACAAAAGATCCAAGGGCCCTCCTCCTACTCCTCCTCCTAGTCCTCCCAGGGGAAAAGACAAAGGCAAAAGTAAGATGGAAGAATCCAGCGGCGCCAGACAGGAAAATGGGGTTGAACGGGTAGAGGCCACTGATGGCCGGGGTATTCAAGTTTTGCATGAGAACATGTCACCATTGGAGCAAAAGTTGCTGAAATTTCAAGAAGAACTTGATCAGGTCTGGAATCTGGCCAATCTGTCTTTTTTCCCTTAACGTCCCTAACGTCACCCCTACACCTCCACAAAATATCCCAAAACAGCCAAATCACCATGCACTTCATCGTCATGCCACTCCCCCAAAGAACAAAACTCTCCCATCTACGTGGAGACTGTGACTCACTCCACCCCACCTGTCACACATACGTCTGAACCTGATGAGAAAGACCTGCTTATCAAGAATCTGGCTGAGGAACTTAGGAAGCTGACTAGCCGAGTCCAGGGTGTTGAATGAGTCAAGGGGATCGAAGGTCTGAACTATGAAGACCTCTGCATACATCCTGATGTCGAACTACCCGAGGGGTACAAACCTCTAAAGTTCGAGATGTTCGACGGTACTGGTGATCCAAGGGTCCACCTGAGGACCTACTGTGAAAAATTGGTTGGCGTAGGAAAAGACGAAAGGATCCGCATGAAGCTATTTATGAGGAGTTTGAAGGGAGATGCACTATCTTGGTATATCAGCCAAGACCCCAAGAAGTGGTCCAACTGGGTAGGTATGGCCACAGACTTCATGGACAGGTTTAGATTCAACACAGAGAACGCACCAGATGTGTTCTATATTTAGAACTTGAGGAAGAAACCCACAGAAANCGACATTATCAAATTGGGAGAGCGGATCTAAGAAGGTATCAAGAATGGTATGGTTACTAACTTTGAAGCTTTACAGACTACTAATAAAGCTCTGCAGTCTGGTGGTGTGTCCATAAAGAAGGATGTGGGAGCCGTCATGGTTGCACAACAAGCCAAATCCCCTCCTAAATACCAGGTCTATCCCGCACCTCCATTCACATATCAACCCGCTCCAAATTACCAAGCACCCTCACCTTCATACCAAACTCCACCACCCACGTACCAAGCTCCACCACCCACATATCAACCCACTTCACCCAAATACTCCCAACCCGCTCCCGTCTACAACACCTATAACTCCCANCCATCACCTTCATACCAAACTCCACCACCCTCATACCAAACTCCACCACGCTCATACCAAACTCCACCACCCACATATCAACCCACTTCACCCAAATACTCTCAACCCGCTCCCGTATACAACACCTATAACTCCCAGCCATCTCACTACCAGTCGCCCCCTACCCGTCAAAATTTCCCTAGGCTTCGCCCTAACTTTGATCGTCGCCCTCCAAAACAATACACCGCCATAGCCGAGCCCATCAACCAGTTGTATGAAAAACTCAAAGCTGCTGGTTACATCACACCTATCCCTGTTGTCGCCCCTAAGAACCCTTCTCAGTGGGTTAACCCGAACAAATCGTGTGCATACTATTCTTTCATGAAAGGACACACCATCGATGAATGCCGCTCTTTGAAGGATAAGATACAGACCCTTATTGATAACAAGATTATTGTGTCCAAGGAATCCGCTATGAACGTCCGTAACAATCCTTTACCATACCATAAGGGCAGAGGTATCCATATGATTGAGATAGAAGATGATTGGGATCCCGAGGGGTCAATCGGGTTGATCGTAGAAGGCGATGACCCAAAGAAACCTGCAATTACACTCAACCCGATCATAGTCTAGATCCAACCATCTGAGAATGCTGAAGTGAATATGTCTATCCCACTTGAGTATGAAGCAGCACCGCCTGCAAAGACGAAGGCCCCAGTGCCAATTGAGGTTGATTTCATGTCTCCGGTAAATGTACTAGCACCCTTCGAGGTTGCAGTCTTGCCGCCCAAAGCCCGTGTGCCATTTAAAGTAAGGATAGCCACGCCAATCCTAGTGGCGATGTCAACCACACCACCTTTCTATTCAAATGCTATCCCTTGGGATTATACAGCCGAGGCAAGAAGGAAAAGTAAAAGCAGATCTGAAGAGGTCATCGCAGCACAGGGTATGACAAGAACTGGTAGAGTCTATACCTCTGAGCATCTGGCCGAGTCAAGCGAGCAGGTTGCCAATCGGCCTCCCCTCATTGAGACAGGTTCAGATGATCTTTGGAGGAAAAAACAGGCTAAAGAATATTCGGTCATCGACCAACTGAACAAGACACCAGCACAGATATCCACTCTCTCTCTGCTGCATAACTCTGAGACGCACATAAATGCTTTGCTGAAAGTGTTGAGTGAAGCCTATGTACCGAACAACATCACTAGCGGGGAAATGACCAACATGGTGGGCCAAGTACTGTAAAGCCACAAAATCACTTTCCACGAAGACGAGTTGCCACCTGAGGGATTGGGACATAACAAGGCTCTGCACATCACCGTGCAATGCGAAGATTATTTCATAACCAGGATTCTCGTCGAGGGAGGGTCCAGTCTTAACATATGTCCGCTGATAACACTCAAGAAATTGGGTAAGGGACTACATTAGATAAAGGATGGAGCGATCAACGTGAAGGCCTTCGACGGTTCTCAAAGGTCTACCATTAAAGAAATCAGTCTATGTCTGCAGATGGGACCGACTTGGTTTGAGGTGGACTTTCAGATAATAGATGTGCCGGCATCTTACAATCTGCTGTTAGGACGACCTTGGATCCATGCTGCTAGGGCAGTAGCGTCAACACTACATCAGGCGGTAAACTTTGAGTGGAACCATCAAGAGGTGATCATCCACGGCGACGGTAGCAACCCTATTTACAATCACCAAACTATCCCTGTAATTGATGGAAAGAGAAAACTGGGTGGAGGAACTTATCACCATATCAAGCGGGTCAACGCTCTCGACAAGGACAAATGGTGGGATAGCAAGATCGAGAGCATATTGAATTGGGGAGGATACGAGCCAGGCAAAGGGCTCGGTAAGAACCTCCAAGGGATCACGAAACCCATCAAGCTCAAGAAACATGGTACCACTTTCGGTCTGGGGTATGAATATACATGGGAGGAATTCAAAAACTTGTCGCCCCCATGGCGCAGTCACTATTACCCCTTGGAGCAGCCAATACCTCATTTGGAGCAGACTTTCTAGCAGGCTGATATCATCTATGGGTCCGACGAAGAAGATGCACTGGCGGCAATGAGGGATTTGTTTCTAGACGATGGGGACATGGATTGCTGTGTTGTTCTCGAGGAGGAGGGGGAGGAAGGCCCTTCCATACAGGCAGTGAGCAGAGGAGCTCGTCTCAAGAACTGGTCCATCCGTACGACCAAAGTCGGCCGAGTCCCGGGCATTACTATTACTTATCTTGATGAACCGATGACTGTGGCGTGCAATGAGACAATGCAGCAAACAGACATTGATTCAGAGAAAGATGATATACCCGACGAGGTAGTCAAGGAAATTTAGAACTTTGAGAACAGACCTAAGTCCAACCTGGACGAGACTGAAGTTATCAATCTAGGGGATTCAGAGAATGTCAAGGAAACAAGGATCAGTATTCATTTGTCGCCGTCAAAAAAGAAAGAGTATACAGAGTTTCTAAGGGAATATGAGGACATATTCGCCTGGTCGTATGATGACATGACTGGTCTAAGTACGTCCATTATGGCTCACAAACTGCCAACCAATCCAATGTGTCCACCGGTAAAGCAAAGGCTCAGAAAGTTCAAACCCGACATGAGTTTAAAAATCAAAGAAGAAGTTACCAAGCAGATCAACGCCAAAGTTCCCCGAGTAGTTGAGTACTCAACATGGTTAGCTAACATTGTACATGTGCCAAAGAAGAACGGGAAGGTCAAAATCTGTGTTGACTACCGGGATCTCAACCGGTCCAGTCCAAAAGACGACTTCCCCTTGCCAAATATACATATTCTTATTGACAACTGCGCCAAACATGAGTTACAGTCATTTGTAGATTGCTTCGCTGGTTATCATCAAATTTGGATGGATGAAGAGGATGCTGAGAAAATGGTGTTCATTACGCCATGGGGAGTATACTGTTACAAGATGATGCCATTCGGCCTGAAGAATGCAGGGGCCACCTACATGAAGGCTATGACCATTATATTCCATGACATGATTCACAAAGGGATTGAGGTGTATGTGGACGACGTCATTATCAAATCAAAGAAAGTTGTTGATCACATGGAAGATTTGAGGAAGTTCTTCAACAGGTTAAGAAAATACAATCTAAAACTAAACCCTGCGAAGTGTGCATTCGGGGTTCCTGCTGGGAAATTACTGGGGTTCATTGTAAGCCGCCGAGGAATAGAATTGGATTCATCCAAAGTCAAAGCCATTCGGGAATTACCACCGCCAAAGAACAAGAAGGATGTTATGCGTTTCCTGGGGAGACTTAATTACATCAGCCGATTCATAGCACAATCTACAGCCATTAGTGAACCGATCTTCAAGATGCTAAAGAAGGATGCCGCAACCAAGTGGACCGAGAATTGTCAAAAGGCTTTTGACAGAATCAAAGAGTATTTGTCAACACCGCCAGTTTTGGTACCGCCTGAGCTAGGTAGGCCTCTGTTACTCTACCTTGCAGTGTTAGACGGAGCTTTCGGTTGCGTTCTTGGGCAACATAATGAAACAGGAAGAAAGGAGCAATCA
The DNA here is from genome assembly GCA_005239495.1 of Nicotiana undulata. Lineage (NCBI taxonomy): Eukaryota > Viridiplantae > Streptophyta > Magnoliopsida > Solanales > Solanaceae > Nicotiana > Nicotiana undulata. The sequence goes on from ML257552.1 coordinate 8,275, forward strand.
ATCTACTACCTCAGAAACAAGTTCACTCCGTATGAGGCCCGGTATTCTTTATTGGAACGCACTTGATGTGCTTTGACTTGGGTCACCCAGAATCTAAGGCACTACTTCTGCGCCTACACAACATACCTCATATCAAGGATGGATCTACTAAAGTACATCTTTCAGAAGCCCATGCCTACTGGCAAGCTAGCCAAATGGCAAATCCTGTTGAGCGAGTTTGACATTATTTATATAACTCAAAAGGCTGTCAAAGGACAGGCACTAGCAGACCATCTCATTGAGAATCCTGTGGACGGAGAATACGAACCCCTGAAAACGTATTTTCCCGATGAAGAGGTATCCTTCATAGGAGAAGACATTGTAGAATCCTACGACGGTTGGAGGATGTTCTTTGATGGAGCAGCAAACTTCAAAGGGGTTGGTATTGGAGCAGTTCTGATATCAGAAACCGGTCAGCATTATCCGGTATCCGCAAAACGCAGATTTCCCTACACCATCAATATGGTTAAATATGAGGCATGCATCTTAGGGATCAACATGGCCATCAACATGAACGTCCAGGAGTTGTTAGTGATTGGTGACTCAGACTTACTGGTACACCAGGTACAAGGAGAATGGGCAACCAAGAATTCCAAAATATTGCCATATCTACATCATGTACAGGAGCTGAGAAAGAGATTCACAAAGGTAGAATTTCGGCATGTCCCCAGAATCCAGAATGAGTTCGTTGATGCTTTGGCTACTCTATCATCCATGATCCAGCATCCAGATAAGAATTTCATTGATCATATTCTAGTGAAAATTCACAATCAGCCAGCTTACTGTGCCCATGTTGAAGAGGAAGCAGACGAAAATCCTTGGTTTCATGATATCAAAGAATACTTGGCAAAAGGAGAATACCCAAAGCTTGCAATACCACTCAGAAATGCACACTTCGGAGATTGTCCAACAATTTCTTTTACAACGGAGAAATCCTGTATAGGAGGACTCCCGATTTGGGGCTATTGAGGTGTGTTGACGCAAAAGAAGCATAAAAATTATTGGAGGAAATTCACACAGGGACATGCGGCCCACATATGAACGATTTTATTTTGGCAAAGAAGATACTCCGAGCTGATTATTTCTGGATGACCATGGAAACAGATTCCATCCAGCACGTCCGAAAGTGACACCGATGTCAGATACATGGGGATATGATAAAGGTACCTCCGAGTGAGCTTAATGCAACAAGTTCACCATGGCCATTCGCTGCCTGGGCCATGGACGTTATTGGACCAATCGAGCCTGCCACCTCTAACGAACACAGGTTCATTCCGGTTTCCATTGATTACTTCACCAAGTGGGTCGAAGCAACATCCTACAAAGCAGTTACTAAGAAAGTTGTGGCCGATTTAGTCTGCGACCGCATTGTTTGTCGGTTCACAGTTCCAGAATCAGTCATCACCGATAATGGATCTAATATCAACAGTGACTTGATGAAAGCCATGTGTGAAACATTCAAAATCAAACACAAGAACTCCACAACATACAGACCCCAGATGAATGGAGATGTTGAGGCTGCCAACAAAAACATCAAGAAAATACTGAGAAAAAGGATAGAAAGGCATAAGCAATGGCATGAGAAATTATCATTTGCTTTGTTGGGGTATCGTACCACAGTCCGCACGTTAATTGGGGCAACTCCTTATATGTTGGTTTACGGTACAGATTCTATTATTCCTGCCGAGGTTGAGATTCCATCTCTGAGAATCATACAAAAAGTTGAGCTCAGCGACGCAGAACGGGTAAAGAGCCGTTATGAACAGCTAGCCCTCATAGACGAAAAGAGAATGAACTAAGTCATGGCCAATTATATCAGAACAGGATGACCAGAGCCTTCAAAAAGAGAGTCAAGCCGAGACGATTCACACCGGGATAGCTGGTCTTAAAGAAAATCTTTCCACATTAGGATGAGGCCAAAGGGAAATTTTCTCCCAACTGGCAGGGTCCGTACATGGTTCATAGAGTGCTGACAGGAGGAGCACTTATACTCGAAGAAATAGACGGAGAAATTTGGCCAAAACCAATCAACTCAGATACAGTCAAGCGCTACTATGTGTAACCATTTACGCTTTCTTCAATGTTGTAGATTGAACTGCGCCTGACCTGATTCCCGTTTAAGAGGGGATACATAGGCAGCCCTATGGGTTCGGTCACAATTTAATAGAAATCTCATGTCCCTCACTAATGGAAACTGGGGCAGAATTTTGAGGAGGACCCTCAAAATTCTGAAGCAAGTTCAGCCAATCGCCGCACAAGCAACCGCCATAAGTATTCACCCATCAAACTGGGGCAGAATTTTGAGAAGGACCCTCAAAATTTCGTGGTAGAAAGAGTCGCAATGTCTCGAATTGCTTCATAGTCGTCGGTTCACCTAAAAATATTTTAAATTATATTCTTATATTATATCTTTTCAAAATCATGCATACCTATTTTTGGAACAGCTTGTTTAGCAAACGCTACCCCAATGATATATCATGATCAAACAAGCGAGCCAAGTAAAGCCAGCGGGAATGCGAACTGGCCTTTTCCCCCTTTTACAAAACTCACAATTTTTCTTTGGATGCAGGCACGAAGATGCCGAAAGCCCAGAACATATTATTATCCCCCGCATGACGTATATCTCTCAAAGACACGCTCTCAAACGCGTCGAACATGTCGACGCTTACTATCATCGCAAAACAACGCTTCATTCGCAACAATCTTATCGTCGCAGTTCATCACCAGCTAAGAACTCTTACTGTCATTTTATTCCCTGCATAAGGCTATTATTCTACCTTTCGAGGTTCCACGCTACCTCCCTCTGCATTTTATCTCCTGCATTGCATAAGGCTACTATTCTGCCTTCCGAGGTTCCACGCTACCTCCTTCTGCATTTTATCTCATGCACTGCATAAGGCTACCATTCTGCCTTCCGAGGTCCCACGCTACCTCCCCCTCTGCATTTTCATCTCCTGCATTGCATAAGGCTATTATTCTGCCTTGCAAGGTTCTACGCTACCTCCCACTGCATTTTTATTTTCTGCATTGCATAAGGCTACTATTCTGCCTTCCGAGGTTCCATGCTACCTCCCTTTGCATTTTATCTCCTGCATTGCATAAGGCTACTATTCTGCCTTCCGAGGTTCCATGCTACCTCCCTTTGCATTTTATCTCCTGCATTGCATAAGGCTACTATTCTGCCTTCCGAGGTTCCACGCTACCTCCCTTTGCATTTTATACCCTGCATTGCATAAGGCTACTATTCTGCCCTCCGAGGTTCCACGCTACCTCCCCTTGCATTTTGCACTGCATAAGGCTACCATTCTTCCTTCCGAGGTTCTACGCTACCTCTCTCCGCATTTTACTTCATTACGTAAAGCTCCCATACCTTTTCAAAGCAACCACCTTTCGTGACACTGTTTATTTACGCTTCCTTTCGGGCTAAGCTCTGCCCCTATTTTCTTTGCAAATCGCAAGACTAAACGCTGTCTTGTTAGCATCATACTACTGCATTCTTCATGGGCTGAAATATCGCCAACTTGTCTGAATGCGTCATCGTTCAGAGGCACCATCTTCATGGCCCGAGAACATCATTCCATGGCCCGAGGATCACTTTATTCAACTTGTATATCATTATTCAAAGGCATCATGGTTCGGAGGCACCATCCTCATGGCCCGAGAACATTATTTCATAGCATGTGAATCCCGCATCAAGCGATTCATGGCCCAGGACATCATGGTCTAAGGACGTCATCCTCTACCGTCCGAAGACATCATTCATAGTCCAACGGGAATCTGCATCATGTTTAAATTACGCACAATATACGCTTGTCATTTGTTTGCAGGTAATCCGGCCAAGACAGCCAGCTAGGCAGGAGCGAACCGCTCCAGTTCTCTAAAACGACCCCGTAAGACCTTCTTATTTTTACCTTACCTCGCACCTTGCGTCCGTTCTTGTAAAGCATCACAAGTATACTTCAACGGTGATTCCTGAACTACATACGGCCTGATTCCTGTAAAACCAGAGGTATGTAGGCAACTCAGAAACCAGGGTGCGGCCTAAATCTCTCCTCCAATTTCCACTCGGTCAAAATTGGCCATCATATCTTTACCCGGCAACTCTTTCATCCTTCCCGGGTAAAGAGGGGCACATGTTGATACCCAATTTTTCCTCAAATTATTTTCAAACTTGCATATAAGCTTTCAAAATCACTCTTTGTAATGATGAGTATTTTTCCCAATTTTTTCCATATTCTATTAAGTTATTTTCATGTTTATTTAATATTTCTTAATAATTATTCACAAATTACGTTGTAAATAATTTCAAAAAACTTCCCAGCTCGGTATGCTACATTAATCATTTTCCTGTCAATTAGGACTCAATCATTTCACAAATTAACCAATTGGGTCTCATTTAATTCTAATTACAGTAATTTTACAATTATACCCCAATTGAATACTTTGTGTTGTTTTAATTCAAAAACTTATGCATTTTTTACATTTAATATTATTAATGTGACGACCCAGCCGGTCGTTTTGCGTATTACGACCCCGTTCCCTTAAATGAAACCTTCTATATCGGCTACTCATGCTTTATGACTTGCGGGAGCGGGTGGTTCGGGATTTGGAAATGATTTGAGTGGTTTAAGAACACTTGGTTCCTTAAGGTTGGCCTATTTTGCCGAGTTTGACTTCGTTCAACATTTTGAGCAAACGACCTCGGAATCGAGTTCTGACAGCTCCAGTAGCTCTATATGATGATTTCGGACTTGAGCGTATGTTCGGCTCAGGTTTCTGACGACCCGGGAGCATTTCGACGCCCGAAATGGAAATCAGGATTTCCTTAAGTTTGGAATTTGGCTTGAAACGGGACTTTATGCTATCGAGATCCGAAAAGAATTTCGGGACCGGGAATAGTTCCGTATAGTCATTTATGACTTGTCTGTTAAATTTGAGGTCATTCCGAGTAGTATAGACCCGTTCGGCGCAATGAGATGAATTCTAGAAATTTCAAAGTTATTAAGTTATGATTTCAGGGGTTTTGGAGGGTGATTTTGAGTTTTAGCGATTTCATGAGTGTTCCGTAGGCTCGAGCAAGTCCGTATAATTATTTGGGACATGTTGTATGTTTTGACGGGGGCTCGGGTGGTCCCAGGAGCCTCTCGGACCCCGCACGAGGCCAAAAACAAGCAAAAACCATTGCTGGTGCAGCTACTTCTGGTGCGCACTTGCGGTCTCTCAGTCGCAGGTGCGAGTCCGCACCTGCGGTCCAGCCTTCGCAGGTGCGACCCCCATCGCAGGCGCGGCCCATCTTCCGCAGGAGCGGGACCACTGGTGCGGACTCCTTCTCCGCAGGTGCGATGCCCAGGGTCCCAGGCCCTTTTGCGCAAGTGCGATGATATTCTCGCATGTGCGAGACCGCTTCTGCGGTCCCAAGATCGCAGGTGCGGAAATCACTATTGCCAGCCCCTTTTAAATGTCCCAAAATATGGGTTTTCTTCATTTTTATCCACCATCAACCACCATTATAAAGCACCCAAGTTTGAGCAACACCTCCCACGACCACCCACTGTAGAGGTAAGTAATTCTCTTCTATTTTTCACTATTATGCATAGAATTCAACGGGTTTAATTCCTAAAGAATCAAAAATCATAAAATTTGGATAGGAATTCTAGGGCTTTGAATAAATTGGTGAATTATTCATTTGAGGCTATGAATCCTTGTATAAATCACATAACTAGATCCTTAGACTTCGAGTAGGTGATTTCTTCAAGAATTTTCGAAATCCAAACGTGTGGGCCCGGGGTCGAAATTCCGAAAATGGTCAAGAATGATTAATTTTAGGATTTCTTGTTAATTCTTCTTCTTGGAACCTAAATTAATTTAATTATGCCATGTTTGGTTAGTTGCGAGCCGTCGAGGGTGAATTTCGGAGATTCGGGCGCATCCTTGATCCGAGGGGTGATATCGTCACGAGGTGAGTCTCCTTTCCAAACTTGTAAGGGGGAAATGTCCCCGTAGGCTCCTTGTTTGCTATGTACACATGTTGAGGGGGCCGTGTACATACCAAGTGACGAGAGTCTGTACGTGGCGACTATATTGCTATGTCGGGTAGCCGTAGGACCCACTAGCATGCCATTTTGTGTCTTATTTGAACCATTGTATGTATTATAATTGTGTTTACTGTTGAAATGACATGGGAGAGGTAAACCTATGATGATGTAAATCCTAATCGGCTATCAGTGACATGATATTGACATAATCCTGTTGAGTTCACGGTCGAGTCGGTACCCGTAGGTACCTACATGTGAATACTATTACTATCGAGTCAGCACACGAGTTGCAGGCATGATGTGCGATCGTGGGAAGCTTATTACTATCGAGTCAACACACGAGTCGCAGGCATGATGCGCGATCGTGGGGAGCTTATTACTATCAAGTCAGCACATGAATCGCAGGCATGATGCGCGATCGTGGGGAGCTTATTACTATCGACTCAGCACACGAGTCGCAGGCATGATGCGCGATCGTGGGGAGCTTATTACTATCGAGTCAGCACACGAGTCCCAGGCATGATGCGCGATTGTGGGAAGCTTATGACCTCAGTCCTTATGACCTACCTTATGACTACGGGCGGTTTTCTTGTCCGTGTCGGTGTATGTACACTTGAGTCTGGATCACATATAATAGTATTGGCAAGGAATTATTGGATAAGAGGAACTGGTACTTGGTGTTCTTACTTGTGTTACATTATGTGTTCATATACTTGTTGTTTACTCTTTCGCATGCCTATTGCTTTAGCCTTATCTTGTTCTATATTATGTTGCTGGACCTTAGTGAGTATCTAGTCGACCTCTCGTCACTACTTCTTTGAGTTTAGACGGGATACTCACTGGGTACATATTTATATATATGTACTCATGCTGCACTTTCTTTCCTTATCTGTACTTGAGTGTACAGGTCCGTAGGCTGGTCCATCTGATTTTCAGGCCGGTGCTAGATATTGATAGCGTGGTCATACTTCACGATGAGCCGCTTTCCTGGCGACTTCGTAGTAGCACCCTGGAGTTCCTTTTGTTATACTTTCTGTCTATTTCATTCAGACTGAGACCCTATATATATTGTAGTCTTTGTATATTCAGTAGTTACCCGTGACACTCGTGACACTAGTTCCTGGCACACACGCGGTATATATTTTTGGGTTTTGGGTTGTGTATCTATGTATATGTTTTATTTTTGCTTTATATTTACTATGATTTTTCTTTCACTCAAGGCTAGTATCATGTTAGTTGTTTTAGACTGGTAATTATTGATTTGTTTGACCGAATGGGAAGGGTATCACTTAGTGAAGGTTATATCGGCTTGCCTAACCCCGCTGTTGGGCGCCATCGCGACTTGAATTAGGATTTGGGTCGTGACAATGTGGGATCAGAGCTTTAGGTTCACGTAGTCTCACGAGTCATGGGCAGACCCAGTAGAGTCTTGCGGATCGGTACAGAGATGTTTGTATTTATCTTCAGGAGGCTATAGGGTGTTAAGAAACTCCTTTTGTTCATATCCTATCGTGAAATCAATGATGTACTCAAACTTGATCTTCTATTCTCTCACAGATGGTGAGGACGCGTGCTTCTCATGTACCTGATCCAGGAGAGGCCGCTACCCCCTCCACTCGAGGTCGTGGTGGGGGCAGGGGTAGGGCACCTGCCCGAGTTAGAAGACGAGGATGTCCCAAAGCCGTACCAGTTGCACCACCTGAGGATCCTATTATTGAGGAGCAGGATGAGTTGCCTCCAGTTTCTCCTGCTCCAGCAGACTTTATGACGGCGCCAGGCTTCCAGGAGGTTATGGGCTGCATGTTAAGGTTTATGGACACTACGTCCCAGGCAGGGGTTCTTCCATCAGATCCTGCTACTTCTCAGGAAGGAGGGGGAGTTCAGACCCTTACCGCTCAGGCCACAGGACCGGTAGCAGCACATCCTATTTCGGGTACACCGCCCGTGATTGGGGTTCAGCCTATAGTAGCACAGCCAGAGCCCAGGCCCTATGCAGAGGGCAACCAGCAGAAGTTACTAGACAGATGGATTAGACTTTGTCCTCCAGGCTTCGGGGGCGAGCAGGGTGAGGATGCCTAGGATTTCATCGACAGGTGCAGGGACAGACTGCACAATATGAGGATATTGGAGTCACACGGGGTAGATTTCACCACTTTCCAGTTAGAGGGCAGAGCTCACAGATGGTGGCAGTCTTATGTGCTCAGTAGGCCAGCAGGTTCTCCACCAGTTACTTGGGAGCAGTTTACACAGCTGTTTCTGGACAGATACCTTCCACCGTTTGAGAGGGAGGAGCTTCGGGGTCTGTTTGAGAGGTTAGAGCAGGGACAGATGTCCGTGATTGACTATGAGGTGAGGTTTTCAGAGTTATCCCGCCATGCCCTTATGATATTTCCCATTGAGGCTGAGAGGGTGGGACGATTTGTGGAAGGTTTACATCCAGGTATCAAGACCTCCATGGCTAGAGAGGTAGAGATGGGTACCCCATTTCAGCTGGTAGTCGATATAGCTCGACGGATTGAGGGTTACCGTACGAGGAGCAGGGTCAGTCAGGTCAGCAGGGTCAGCACGATAAGAGGGTCAGATTCTTAGGTGACTTCAGGGGTGCTCCAGCTAGGGGCAGAGGTCAGTTCAATAGGCCTTCATATTCAGCACCTCCATTTCCTCCCAGGGATATCTTAGTGAGGCCTCAGTTCAGTGCCATGCCAGAGCGCTCTTACCGTCCTCCAGCCATTCATAGTCCATCCAGTGGTTACTCCAGCCATCAGAGATCCTCCGGTTCCTATTTCAGTGTTGTGACAGATGATTCTCATCGCACTCCAGCCATTCGGGACTATTACTCTTCAGGTCAGCAGGATATGTCACATCTAAGATGTTACGAGTGTGGGGACCTAGGCCACATAAAGAGGGATTTCCCCCGCTTTAGGGGCATGGCCGTTCAGTAGAGTCACTAGCCTATGGGTCCCACACCAGCAGTTCGACCACCTAGGGGTGGAGGTCAGATTGGCAGGGGCCGTCCTAGAGAGGGAGGCCAGTCAGGAGGGGTCATTCAGCTCCAGATCTTCTTGGGGGAGCTCAGTCATCAGGTGCTACAGCCAAGTTCTATGCTATTCTGGCCAGGGCAGACGCTGTGATTACAGGTATTATTTCAGTCTCTGGTAGAGAGGCTTCAGTGCTATTTGATCCAAGGTCTACATATTCATATATCTCAGCATTATTTGCCCATTCTCTGGATATTGCTTGTGAGTCCTTGGGTTCTTCTTTGTATGTGTCCACTCCTGTGGGCGATTTTGTAGTGGTAGACCGGGTCTACTGAGCTTGTGTTATTGCTTTTTGTGGGCTTGAGACTAGAGTCGACCTGTCAATGCTTGATATGGTTGATTTCGAGGTTATTTTGGGCATCGATTGGCTATCTTCTTATCATGATGTGTTGGATTGCCATGCCAAGACAGTTACGTTAGCCATGCCTGAGTCGCCGAGATTGGAGTGGAGGGGTTCTTCAGTTAGTGCATTCAGCAGGTTCATTTCTTTTATGAAGGCTCGGCACATGGTCGAGAAAGGGTGTTTGTCTTACCTTGCTTATGTGCGGGACACCATCGCCGAGTCTCCTACCATTGATTCAGTACCGGTTGTTCGGGAGTTTCCAGATGTGTTTCCTGCAGGTCTTCCAGGCATGCCTCCAGATCAAGATATTGACTTCTCTATTGATTTGGATCCAGATACTCAGCCTATTTCCATTCCCCCTTATTGTATGGATCCTAAGGAGCTAAAGGAGTTGAAGGAGTAGCTTGAGGAGTTGTTGGCCAAGGGGTTCATCAGGCCGAGTGTGTCGACGTGGGGTGCTCCAGTCTTATTTATGAAAAAGAAGGATGGGTCTATGCGAATGTGCATTGACTACCACCAGTTAAACAAAGTGACCATCAAGAATAAGTACCCTCTACCGCGCATTGATGATTTGTTTGATCAGTTGCAGGGTGCTCGTGTGTTTTCTAAGATTGGCCTGAGATCGGGTTATCACCAGTTGAAGATCCGGGCTTCTGATGTTCCGAAGACTGCATTCCGCACTAGATATGGTCACTATGAGTTTCTAGTGATGTCCTTTAGCTTGACTAATACCCCAGCAGCATTTATGGATTTGATGAATAGGGTATTCAGGCCATAAATTGACTCTTGCATTATTGTTTTCATTGATGATATATTGATCTACTCACGGGGTCTGGGTGAGCATGAGCAGCATCTGAGAATTTTGCTTTAGACCTTGCAAGAGCAGGAGTTATATATGCTAAGTTCTCCAAGTGCGAGTTTTGGCTGGAGTCCGTGGCATTTCTGGGGCATGTGGTTTCAGGAGAGGGTATCAAGGTTGATCCTCAAAAGAGAGAGGCAGTTCAGAGTTGGTCGCGTCCTACCTCAGCTTCAGAGATCAGGAGCTTTCTGGATTTAGCACACTATTACCGTCGGTTCGTGAAGGGGTTTTCTTCTATTGCAACCCCATTGACCAGATTGACTCAGAAGATTGCCCCGTTTCGATGGTCCGACGACTGTGAGGCGAGATTTCAGAAGCTCAAATCAGCATTGACCTCAGCTCCAGTTCTATAATTGCCTTCCGAGTCAGGGTCGTATACTGTATATTGCGATGCTTCACGCGTCGGGTTAGGATGTGTGTTAATGCAGGATGGCATAGTTATTGCTTATGCTTCGCGCCAGCTGAAGGTTCATGAGAAGAACTATCATGTGCACGACTTGGAGTTGCCAGCGATTGTTCATGCTTTGAAAATTTGGCAACACTACTTATATGGCATGTCTTGTGAGGTCTTCACTGACCATCGCAGTTTGCAGCATTTATTTAAGCAGAAGGACCTTAATCTGAGGCAGCGAAGATGGCTTGAGTTGTTAAAAGACTATGATCTTACTATTATGTATCACCCGGGCAAGGCAAATGTAGTGGCAGATGCTTTGAGCAGGAGAACAGCGAGTATGGGCAGTTTAGCTTACATTGCAGCGGAGGAGAGACCTCTAGCCTTGGACATTCACCCCTTGGCCAATCACCTGGTGAGATTGGATCTTTCTGAGCCTCATCGAGTTCTAGCTCATGTGGTTTCTCAGTCTTCGTTATTGGGAGAGATCAAGGCTCGACAGTTTGATGTCCCGTGTTTGGCACAGCTTCGAGATACCGTGGTCCAGGGTAGGGACAAGGATGTTACCTTGGGCGAGGATGGTGTTCTGAGCCTCTAGGGCAGATTGTGTGTTCCTGATATTGATGGCCTGAGGGAGAGGATTCTAGCAGAGGCGCATAGTTCGAGGTATTCTATTCATCCAGAGGTGACGAAGATGTACCGTGATATGAGGCAGCATTACTGGTGGAGGCGGATAAAGAAGGATATTGTGCGGTATGTAGCTCGGTGCCTTAATTGTCAGCAGGTCAAGTACGAGCATCAGAGGCCAGGGGGCCTACTTCAGCAGATGCCCATTCCGGAGTGGAAGTGGGAGCGCATCACCATGGACTTTGTAGTTGGGTTGCCTCAGACATTGCGCAAGGTTGACGCGATTTGGGTCATTGTGGATAGACTTACCAAATCAGCGCATTTCATTCCTGTGGCTACTACTTATACTTCAAAGAGGCTAGCTCAAATTTTCATGAGAGAGATTGTCCGACCGCATGGTGTGCCGGTGTCTATCATCTCAGATCGAGGTCCTCAGTTCACCTCGCACTTCTGGAGAGCTTTGCACAGTGAGATGGGCACTCAGATAGCCCTCAGTTCAGCATTTGATCCTCAGACTGATGGCCAGCCAGAGCGTACGGTTCAGATATTAGAGGATATGCTCAGGGCCTGTGTGATATATTTTGGAGGTCAGTGGGACTAGTTCTTGCCTTTAGCGGAGTTTGCGTACAATAATAGCTATCAGTCCAGCATCGAGATGGATCCATTTGAGGCTCTATATGGTCGGCGATGTCGTTCTCCCATTGGGTGGTTTGAGCCTGGCGAGGCCAAGTTATATAGCACAGATCTGGTGAGAGATGCCTTGGAGAGAGTGAAGGTGATTCAGGAGAGGCTTCACACAACTCAGTCTAGGCAGAAGAGCTACGCAAATCAGCTGGAGCGTGATATAGCATTCATGGAGGGAGACAAGGTCCTGCTGAAGGTTTCGCCGATGAAGGGCGTCATGAGATTCGGGAAGAAAGGCAAGCTAAGCCCCAGGTTTATTGGTCCTTTCGAGGTGTTGAAGCGGGTCGGAGAGGTTGCTTATGAGCTTGCTTTACCTCCAGCCTTATCAGGTGTTCATCCAGTTTTCCACGTATCCATGCTTCGGAGGTATCATGCCGACTTCTCTCACGTGATTGATTATAACACTATTTAGTTGGACGAGCAGTTTAGTTACGAGGAGGAGCCAGTGGCCATTATTGATAGACAGGACCGCCATTTGAGGTCCAAGACAGTTTCTGCAGTTAAGGTTTAGTGGAGGGGCCAGTCAGCCGAGGAGGCAACTTGGGAGCGGGTGGATCGGGATTTGGAAATAATTTGAGTGGTTTAGGAACACTTAGTTCCTTAAGGTTGGCCTATTTGGCCAAGTTTGACTTCGGTCAACATTCTGACGACCCGGGAGCGTTTCGGCGCCTGAAATGGAAATCAGGATTTTCTTAAGTTTGGAATTTGGCTTGAAACATGACTTTATGCTATCAAGGTCCGAACGGAATTTCGGAATCGGGAATAGTTCCGTATAGTCATTAATGACTTGTCTGCAAAATTTGAGGTCATTCCGAGTAGTATAGACCCGTTCGGCGCAATGAGATGAATTCTAGAAATTTCAAAGTTATTAAGTTATGATTTCAGGGGTTTTGGAGGGTGATTTTGAGTTTTAGCGATGTCATGAGTGTTCTGTAGGCTCGAGCAAGTCCGTATAATGATTTGGGACCTGTTTGTATGTTTTGAAGGGGGCTCGGGTGGACCCAGGAGCCTCTCGGACCTCGCACGAGGCCAAAAACCAGCAAAAACCATTGCTGGTGCAGCTACTTCTGGTGTGACCGCACTTGCGGTCTCTCAGTCGTAGGTGCGAGTCCGCACCTGCAGTCCAACCTTCGCAGGTGCGACCCCCATCGCAGGCGCGGCCCTTCTTCCGCAGAAGTGGGACCACTGGTGCGGACTCCTTCTCTGCAGATGCGATGCCCAGGGTCCCAGGCCCTTTTCCGTAGGGGCGATGATATTCTCACAGGTGCGAGACCGCACCTGCGGTCTCAAGGTCGCAGGTGCGGAAATCACTATTGCCAGCCCCTTTTAAATGTCCCAAAATACGGGTTTTCTTCATTTTTATCCACCATCAACCTCCATTAGAGAGAATCCAAATTTGAGCAACACCTCCCACGACCATCCACTATAGAGGTAAGTAATTCTCTTCTATTTTTCACTATTATGCATAGAATTCAATGGGTTTAATTCCTAAAGAATCAAAAATCATAAAATTTGGATAGGAATTTTTAGGGCTTTGAATAAATTGGTGAATTATTCATTTGAGGCTATGAATCCTAGTATAAATCACATAACTTCGATCCTTAGACTTCGGGTAGGTGATTCCTTCAAGAATTTTCGAAATCCAAACGTGTGGGCCCGGGGTCGAAATTCCGGAAATGGTCAAGAATGCTTAATTTTAGGATTTCTTGTTAATTCTTCTTCTTGGAACCTAAATTAATTCAATTATACCATGTTTGGTTAGTTGCGAGCCGTCGAGGGTGAATTTCGGAGATTCGGGCGCATCCTTGATCCGAGGGGTGATATCGTCACGAGGTGAGTCTCCTTTCCAAACTTGTAAGGGGGAAATGTCCCCGTAGGCTCCTTGTTTGCTATGTCCACATGTTGAGGGGGCCGCGTACATACCAAGTGACGAGAGTCCGTACGTGGCGACTATATTGCTATGTCGGGTAGCCGTAGGACCCACGAGCATGCCATTTCGTGCCTTATTTGAACCATTGTATGTATTATAAATTGTGTTTATTGTTGAAATGACATGGGAGAGGTAAAAATATGATGATGTAAATCCTAATTGGCTATCAGTGACATGATATTGACACAATCCTGTTGAGTTCACGGTCGAGTCGGTACCCGTAGGTACCTATATGTGAATATTATTACTATCGAGTCAGCACACGAGTCGCAGGCATGATGCGCGATCGTGGGGATATTATTACTATCGAGTCAGCACACGAGTCGCAGGCAGGATGCGCAATCGTGGGAGCTTATTACTATCAAGTCAGCACACGAGTCGCAGGCATGATGCGCGATCGTGGGGAGATTTTACTATCGAGTCAGCACACGAGTCGCAGGTATGATTCAAGATCGTGGGGAGATTATGACCTCAGTCCTTATGACCTACCTTATGACTCCGGCCGGTTGTCTTGTCCGTGTCGGTATATGTACACTTGAGTCTGGATCACATATGACAGTATTGGCAAGGTATTGTTGGATAAGAGGAAATGGTACTTGGTGTTCTTACTTGTGTTACATTATGTGTTCATATACTTGATGTTTACTGTTTCGCATGCCTATTGCTTTAACCTTATCTTGTTCTATATTATGTTGCTGGACCTTAGTGAGTATCTAGTCGACCTCTCGTCACTACTTCTTCGAGTTTAGACGGGATACTCACTGGGTATATATTTATATATATATGTACTCATGCTGCACTTTCTTTCCTTTTCTGTACTAACTTTACAGGTCCGGAGGCTGGTCCTTCTGATTTTCAGGCAGGTGCTAGATATTGATAGCGTGGTCATACTTCACGGTGAGCCGCTTTCCTGGGGACTTCCTAACAGCACCCTTGAGTTCCTTTTGTTATACTCTCTGTCTATTTCATTCAGACTGAGACCCTGTATATATTGTAGTCATTATATATTCAGTAGTTGCCCGTGACACTCGTGACACTAGTTCCTGGCACACACACGGTATATATTTTTGGGTTTTGGGTTGTGTATCTATGTATATGTTTTATTTCGGCTTTGTATTTACTATGATTTTTCCTTCACTCAAGGCTAGTATCATGTTAGTTGTTTTAGACTGGTAATTATTGATTTGTTTGACCGAATGGGAAGGGTATCACTTAGTGAAGGTTATATCGGCTTGCCTAACCCCGCTGTTGGGCGCCATCGCGACTTGAATTAGGATTTGGGTCATGACAATTTAAATAATTTCACCTATTTAAACTTAGTTTCACTTTTTGTACAATTATTAGCTATTTTATTAATTATTTATCTATTTTATGGTTATTTAATATCTAGCCACTTCTATTTTAAAACCTAGACAATTTTAACCCCAACCCATCAGATTAAATAACCAAACTCAAACCCAATTGAATACCCAGCCCAGATCCTAAATCCACCCGGCCCAACTCCGGATCGATCTGAGTTGTTGATCACATTAGATCAACGGCCCTGATTAATATTTCCTTAATTAACTCTAACCTAACCCCCCCCCCCATCTCATTTTCCTTCAAGACGGTTCCTCTCTCTATCTCTCTATCTCTCTCTGTATCTCCAGGTTTTCTCTAGAAGCTTCCCATGGTTTCTCCCCTTCCGATGAGGTCTATCCATCTTTCTCCGGCTGGTTCTCACAAGAAACCATGGCTCTTCGCCGTCTCCTGGTTATCCACCTACTTCTCACCGGTCCAGTGATGCCTTGGGGCCCTCAGGTGAGCTCGGAGCGGTTCTTTTGCCTTCCCATGGTCCCTTGCCACTTTTCAGCCCTCCCCGATTATCTGAGTAAGATCCACAACAACTCCGGCTTAAGACGGCGCCATCTTTGAGGTTTTTCCTCTTCTATGGGTTCCACGAAACCCTAACACTTTGTATTTCAATTTTTTTTTAAGATCTACCCAAGATCTACAGTGTTATGAAACTTTTCTATATTTTTCTCTGAAAAATTCCATCTTTAAACGATTTCGAAATTTAGGGTTTCTTAACCCCTTTTTCAAAACGGTTTTTACTTCTACTTTTAGTGATTTCTACTGTATGTTGAATGATTCACTTATGTCTTATTGCTCTCCGAGTTATTATGTTAAAGCCCTAAGTCTTTTAGCCCGTTTTGATTATGTGTGCTTGTGTTCCTGTAAAAGCCATTCATATGATTCTCGTTACTAAGAGGGGTTTAATCCTCTACTGTTCTGTGATTCCTTGCTTAGAGTTCTCTGATTTTATGCTATTCTTGTTGATTATCAAGTATGATTATTTTCCTGAATACTTCACTAATTCTATGCGAAAGCTGTGACATTCTTTTGAATCTATGCATTTGTGTGTATCTCCTATAATTCTGCTTCAATTTGTTTTGAATTGTTTCCTTATTGGTAAGATGTTTTCCTTAATCAGCATTGATTCTTTGTGACCTTTAGCGTCACCCGTGATTATGTGACTGATTTTCCAAACTAAACTGAGTTTTACCTCATTTATGTGCAATTTACATTTTCCTTGTTTAAAAGCATTCTGTATTTGGCTTTTATTATATGCTATATGATTTCATTTCCCCTAATTTACTAAAATCAGTCTTATAATTGATCCCTTTTCCTTATTTAACCATGATTGCACCTTTTGAACTTGACTCCTTAATTAAAGGAGTCCTTGTCCTTAATTGATACTAATTGAACATTCTTTCCATACTTGTGTTAAAGCTAGGACTCCTTACCTCCTGTGCTTACTAGTTTTCAGCATTATAAATACTCTGTCCTCTATTGCATAGAAGACACACATTCTACATTGTATATCACTAAAGCATACTCAAACTCAGAACATTAACATTGTTCTGAATCCTCTTTGTTTCCATACACACCCTTTCTTGCTCTTTACATTGGTTATTGACTACTCGGTCGGCTAAAAGCCAAGACTGAGTAATCCTTGTTGCTCTCTCTTGCTTCTGCACACTACTATCATGTTGTTCTCTTGTTCTGCATACTACTGTTGTTGCTCTACCTCTTTGCACTTTGCTGTTCTATACCCTTGACTGGTATGTTCCTAATTTAAGTTTACAGTGTCTCCACACATTATGTTTCAGTTCATGCTAATCTACTTGTTGTTCCTTTTGTACTTTATCTTATGTTCTACTGCCTACCATGTAACTAGCATGCTTCTATGACTTCCCCTTCCCTTTTAGTATAAGATGTCTCATGCTTTACCTTCTATGATCTACTATAACCCTATTTGACCCCTATGGAGTCAGCATGCATGTTTGTCTATGTGATCATCCTTTTCTTGTCTCAACATGACTGATTTTTCTTGTCTGTTCTTATCCTCTACTTAGCTTATCATGCTACAGGCCTGTGTTCCCTCCCCATGACACCTCAAGACTATATGATTCTGACTCTGCACCTAATATATGACTCTGTGATGCTTTATGACAATTATGTGATAATAATTTGATAACTTGTAACTCTATTCTACTTCTAGCATGTGAATTAATTGTCCCCAACTCCCTATCCTTGTTTGTGTTTGTTCCTTTCCTGAATTCTCTACCTGCTGGATTGTGGTTGCATTGCCTCTCCCTTAGCAAATTGTTTTACAAAACTCTTCATTATTCTCTGAAGTTATTTTCAAAATGAACTGATGCTTCAAACTACTTTCAAACTCAACTCTTTTTAAACTACAAGCACATCTCACTAC
>ML257553.1:4916-48264 GCA_005239495.1 Nicotiana undulata
TCCCCCGGCCCCCCCTCCCTTTTGGGTTCGCATTTGGGGGGGGGGGGGTGCGTTCGCATAGAACAAAATGACACCCCACCTATTTTACTCTATGTGTTCGCGTTCATAGGGGTGCGAACGCAATGCATTAAATAGTTGTGCACCAGCAACAACAAAGACAACAGAAATACAAGTGCAAAAACATCTTGTGGCCTATTCGAAACTCACCCGAGCCCTCGGGGCTCCAAACAAAACATGCACGAAAGTCAAAAACATCATATGGACTTGCTCGTGCGATCAAATCATGAAAATAACATGTAAAACTATGAATTAAATCTCAAAACTCATCATTTTCATCAAGAACACTCAAGGTTCATTATTTCTCCACTGGATGTCCGAATCATGTCAAATAAACTCCGTTTTTCACCAAATTTCACAGTTAACCTTTAAGTACTATAACAAATTTACACCGGGCTCCGGAACTAAAATACGGGCCCGATACCAATGGTTTCAAACATTAATTCTTTTCTTTATTTCATTAATATTTCAGCAAAATAATTTCTTTCAAACATTGATTTCTAAGTCTTGGGACCTCGAAATTCATTTTCGGGCATACGCCCGAGTCCCATATTTTACTGCGGACCTCCCGGGATCGTTGGAACACAGATCTGGGTCCGTTTACTCAAAATGTCGACCAAAGTCAATATTAATCAAATTTTAAATTCTAGAAATCACTATTTCTAACATTTTCACTTAAAAGCTTTTCGGTTTCATGCCCGGACTGTGCACGCAAATCGAGGTACTTAAAATTAACCTTTTTTGGGCTATTAAGCATAGAATGGAGTCTAAATTCATAAAATGACCCCTTGGGTCATCACACACAGGTGCATCGATCTCCAGTATATTATGCATGAACTTTTCGTGTTGCAGCAATATAGTGGCTATTTTTCAACGATTTTGCAAACGCTGACTATTTTTAAATGACCAATCCAAACACTGGCTAGTCTGTGCTGTTTTTACTGCGTTCCTTGCCTATAGTGTAACGTGATATTGAAGAAAAAGGGTCCAAGACCCGAATTTCAATACGGTACGAATTACTCATGATTACACCTTCATTAAACTAGCCTCAACTTTGACCAAACCTCCAAAAACAACGGCCGGATCGGTTCGAATCTCTTAGTATCGAACTGGTTCTTCTTCAAATGTTCCCCCACTTTAGATGCTATTTAGTATCGAACTGGTTCTTCTTCAAATGTTCCCTCACTTTAGATGCTATACAAAGTGGGCGTTTGGACATAAGAATTGTAAAATTTCGAAAAAAGTGAAAATAAAAATTCAACTGAAAAATGATATTTGAAAATTAATTGTGTTTGGACATGAATATAATTTTTGATTATTTTTAATTTTTTGTGAGTGATCTAAGTAAATTTTGAAAATCAGCTTTTGGAGTTTTTCAAATTTTCAAAAAAATTTCAAAATTCATATTCAAGTGAAAATAAAAAATTTTATCGCCAAACATTGATTTCGAAAAAAAAGTAAAATTTTCTCAAAAAAAGTAAAAAACATTTCATGGCCAAACGGGCTATATTCCGTGAGTTTTTTTTCGAAGTCTAAATCATAGGGTTTGAGATCTCAAAGATCACAAACTCATAGATGTTATTTCTTGCTCGTACGTACAGATATGGAGGAATCAACTAGCGAAATCTGATACACATATTAGCCATTAGAATCTGAAAATTAGTTAAATGCGTTTTGATGGGAAAAGTATTTATTGTTTGTGTCACACATTTTGCATGTCTGTATTTTTGTTTTTCTTTATTTCAGCATAGTTTCATTTCAGTCTTATAAATAGGAGGAATTACAATTGTAAAGGCATCGAGATTGATATATGAATTGAAGTACTTCCTCTCTTCTTCCTCTCTCTCTAATTCTGCTTCTTCCTCGCTCAAACTCTTCTCTTCTTCTCTTAATTCTATTGTTTGTTTATTGTTCCATTGGAGTGACACATCAATTTAGTATCAATTGGTATCAAGCATGTGGTATCCGGAGAGGGTATCAAGGTTGATCCTAAGAAGGTTGAGGCAGTTCAGAGTTGGCCACGTCCTACTTCAGCTACAAAGATCAGGAGTTTCTTGGGCCTACCAGGCTACTATCGGCGAGGGATTTTCTTCTATTGTAGCCCCATTGACTAGATTGACTCAGAAGTATGCCCCGTTCTGATGGTACGACGAATGTGAGGCGAGCTTTCAGAAGCTCAAGACAACATTGACCTCATCACCAGTTTTGATATTGCCTTCTGGTTCAGGGATGTATACCGTATATTGTGATGCTTCGTGCGTTGGTTTAGGGTGTGTGCTGATGTAGGAAGGAAGAGTTATTGCTTATGCTTCGTGCCAGCTGAAGGTTGCATCATGTTTGTTGCACAAGTATAATAACACGTTAAGTACTTTTTTATATTAAATAATTTTTTTATTGATGGACAAGTAAACAAATTCTTATGTGCAAACAAATACATATGCATATGAGCAAAAAAAATTTATTTTATTTATTGCTGGATATCAAAAATACTCTTTTTAAAGAATTTTTTTAATAATTATTATAATTGATAACTAAAATCATCAAGAATATTTCTCCCCTCATAAAATTCATGATTTGTTTTATTTTTGAATAACAAAGAATATGTATGAGTTTAGAAAGTATTTTTCTTAAAATAAATTTTTGTACTAATAAATGCTAGAAGAAAAAACTAGTAAAATGGGAAGTTGTTATAAAAAATGTTTCTCACATATTTAAAATGGAAGAGACAGAGTGTAAAAACAATAGATATTTGAAACATAAGAGTTTTTTTTATTTTTTTTGAAAAATCACGTATTACTTCTCCTCATTTGTAGACATACATATGTTATCATGTATAGATGCATAAATTTGAACTAGTTGAAACCTAAAGGTCCATATTAAGTGTAACCTAATGCCATATTAATTAGTACTTAGATATGATAGAGGGATACACACATTATTATAATCACTGAAAGGATAAAGTAGCAAATAAACCAAGGCATCCTGGGAAACATATTAGCATAGGAGCAAAACCATAATTAATAGAAAAAATAGAGTGTTTATCTTTTAAAAATCATGACAACATGAAACAAGTTTAGAGCAGACTTTAGGGCAGCATTCTATAGAGTTAGGGCTAATACACAAAGGGCAAGTCAAGTACACACGGCTTAGCACTAAAAGGTTCATTCAAGTGGGGGGAGGAGTGATTCCCATTGAGTTGTGGTAGTATCCAACACACAATATGCAGAAATTTTGTAACTTAAAACATACAATCACAGTAGTCAGACTCATGTTAACATGGACCTTCGTTGGGATTCAAAACTAAATATGCTCAGATGCTAAATAATATAGAATCATTCCATAAACAAGGAATCATATGAGTGCTAGTCATAGAGAAGAGTATGTATTAGCATAGCACAAACATTAAATTATCTAATGCATTCAATTACCATAGAATGACAACAGGGCATTGAACATTATCATAGCTAAATCATGCTTATATATAATTCAAACATATATGTGGAAAGAAAGAGAAAAGTTGAACATTGCAGGAGTTTAAACACTAACCAGTAGCAGAATCAAAAGAGTAAAGAGCGTAGTAGCGAAACCCCAAGTCCCCCATACTTCAGAGTTCACAAGAGCCTCAAGAATGAGCTCCCAGCAGTGCTTGCACCGGAGAAGGTTGTTTAATAATTTTAGAGAGAGCATTCAAGTGTAATAGTGAGTGTGTGAGTGAGAGAGGAGAGCAGTGATAACAAAATCAGGGATTATGAGAGTCAAAAAGTATGTTTTAAAGGGTTTTAGGGGGGGGGGGGGGGGGGGGGGGGGGGTTATATAGTACCATATTTCACTCAAAACAAAATAGGGAAACACAGTAAATTAAACACAGAATAAGAAAAATATGCCAGAATAAATTAGAATCAATTTTAGGAAAAATAACACATAGAATAAGGAAATACAGTAGGTTGAACAGAGAATAAGAAAAATATAGCATACGAGAATCACTTAGAGTCAGTCTTAGGGCAAATAAAAATAAAATTAAAAAAATACAGTGGGAAATGGGTTAGGTTTTTGGGTAGGTTTAGGTAATTAAGAGGGGTCGAGTTATTGTGGGTCGTTGATTACTCCAGATCAACGACCAAGATAGAAAGGGGATGGGACGGGTTATTTGGAGCGGGTTGCTGGGTATTTTAAAAAGGGTAATTTGGTTTTGGGCTTGGGGTAATTGGGCTGAGGTCTGGGTGGTTTTGGGTCCGAAAATAGGTAAGAAATTGGGCTATTATTAAAACACCCCAAAATTTATCAAAATAATTTATAAAAAATACTTAATAAATGAATGGACATACTATTTATGCACTGAAATGCTTAAAATAATAACTTTGTACTGTAAAAATATAAGTTTTCTAATAATATAGAATAAAGAGCCTTTATGTACGAATATAGGCCATTATTGTAAAATCAGATAAATAGCTTGAAAAATGCCAATCTAATTGTATAGAATGAAATAAAATGTTTGATACATATATTATAGGTGCAAAATAATTATTTTAGGTAACTAAGTCATCACAAAATGCTTTAATGGATAATTACTAGATATTTATGTATAATTTAAATATAAGAAAATTAATTTAAAGCTCTAAGAATTATGGAAAGTTATAGAAAATGCTTGCATAGGTTTGTAAACTAAATAATAATGCAAATATGTTATTTTTAAATTATATATGTATTTGGAAAATATGAGGGCAAAATTGGGTATCAACAATTGTCCCTCTTTACCCGGGAATGATGAAAGAGTTGTCGGTTAAAGAAAATGATGGTCGATTTTGACCGAATGAGGTGATTTGATAATGGAGGTTGAAACCTAGTTCCTGAGTTGCCTACATATCCCTAGAGTTAAGGGAATCAGGCCGTGTGTAGTTCTGGATCCATCGGTGAACTGAACCGATTGAGTTGTTATAGGAAAGGTCGTATGTTTCGGAAAGGGTTCTTTTGGGTAAAACAATATCAGATGACTGTATACGAAGTCGCGAATGTGAATCTGAAACGTTATGGATGTATCTTAAAATGAGTATCTAAACGGTTATCACGTAAAAGTGGGTAACTGATGGTGATTGGTTGCGTTTGAAATAATTGCAGGATGTGAACGAAAACCGGAGCGAAGATTGCTCCTGTTAGGCGAACGATTACTCCTGGATTACCTGCAAAACTTAAAACACGATGCATGCAAGTATATATGAATTATTGCGAGAATTTAAACATGATGCCAATTCCCTTTGGACCATTAAAGTTGTGTTTGGACGGTGAGGATGATGTCCTTATACCATGATGTCCTGGTCGATGAATCATGTGATAAGGGATTCGCATGCCATGAAATGATGTCCCTGGGCCATGAAAATGGTGCCTCTGAACCATGACGCCTTTGAATAATGATGCTCAATATTTAGAGATGCTCAGGGCATGACATGGTGTCTTCTGGCTATAAGGATGATGCCTTCGGACTATGATGCCTTTAGACAAAATGGCGATGTTTCAGCCGATGAGATGCAAAGATATGATTCTCGGCCGTGTGTGAAGTAAAACGAAATAGAGCTTAGGCGATGCTTAGTCGCAGGCGAATAGAAGATAATGCTAGGTCTTGCATAGCATAATGGAGATAGCATTTGGTCTTATGCAAGGATAAGGAAATTCTTAGCCTTAGGAAATTGAGGAGGCAATGCTTAGCCTCATGCAAGAAGAGGAGACGATGCTTAGTCTCGGTGCAAGGAAAGGCAGAGCTTAGCCTTATGCATTTAGGGAGGCAATGCTTAGCTTCGTGAAAGAAGAGGAGACAGTGCTTAGTCTCGATGCAAGGAAAAGGCAGAGCTTAGCCTTATGCAATTAAGGAGGCAATGCTTAGCCTCATGCAAGAAGAAGAGTCAGTGCTTAGTCTCGATGCAAGGAAAGACAGTGCTTAGCCTTATGAAATTAGGGAGAAAGTGCTTAGCCTCTTGCAGGAAGAGCAGACATTGCTTAGTTTCAATGCAAGGAAAGGCAGAGTTTAGCCTTATGCAATTAGGGAGGCAATTATTTTCCTCATGCAAGGAGAGGAGACATTGTTTAGTCTCATGCAACTAGGAGACAATGCTTAGTCTCATGCAATTAGGGAGGCAATTCTTAGCCTCATGCAAGAAAAGGAGACGGTGTTTAGTCTCATGCAATTAAGAGACATTTCTTAGTCTCATGCGAAGAAAAACCATGCTTAGACTTATGAAGTCATGAGGCATGGCTTAGTCTCATGCAAAGAAAGGCAGTGCTCAGCCTTATGCAGTTGAAGAGGCAATGCTTAGACTCATGCAAATAGGAGACAATTCTTAGTCTCATGCAAAGGAAGGCAGTGCTTAGCCTTATGCAATTAGGGAGTCAATGCTTAGCCTCATGCAAAGAAGAAGAGACAATGCTTAGTATCTTGCACGGAAAGGCGGTGATTAGCCTTATGCAGTTAGGGAGGCAATTCTTAGTCTCATGCGAAAAAATAATGAATGATAGTGAGAAAGAAGAGTATTTCTTAGTTGGAGATGCTTGGGATAGATAATTTGCTATCTTGAAGGTAGTGATCTGATGTGTCTGCAGATATTATTGTCTTACTGTGCCTGCATCCAAAGAAAAATTGAGAGTTTTTGTGGGAAAAGGTTGGTTCGTGCTTTTGCCTTCTCGCTTTGCCTTTGGTCCTGCCTTGAGATCCTATTTTAGTTACCCTGGGCAGTATCTGGCTGTTTATAAAAATAAATATTTTCGAAAAATATGCGTGCATTTGATGAATATAGTTATTTTAAAATTTAGTAGTATGCAATATCAAGTAAGCTAGATGAACCAATGACTGTGACATATTTTAGAGACATTGCGACCTCCTTGCTTTAGAATTTTAAGGTTCCTCCTCAAAATTTTGCCCCAGTTTAAAAGCAATTCTTTGACTATTCTGCATATGACGAAGTTGGCTGGACTCAGGACCCTCAAAATTCTGCCCCAATTTTTGACCATGGTAAAATAAAGGTTTTATTGAGATGTGACCGAACCCACAAGGCTGCGTACGTTTTCCCTCTTAAACGGGAATCAGGTCAAGCGTAGTTCAGTTACATCAGATGAAGAAATGTAAACAATCTAAACATAATATCTTTTGACTGCGTCTGAGTTAATATGTTTGGGCCAAACTTCTCCGTCCATTTCTGGAACTTCTTACTCAGATAGTACATGGCCTGTTCTTTCCTTCCTGCCTCATCGTGTTGTCCCAAGACACAACCGAAAGCCCCATCCAGTATAGACAATCAGAGTAGCAGAGGTCTCCCAGGTTCCGGCGGGACTAGGACTGGTGGTGTTAACAAATATTCCTTGATTTTGTCAAAGGCTTTATGAAATTATTTAGTCCAACTTGTTGCAACATCTTTTCTCACCATTTAAAAAATTGGTTCACATATCACAGTTGATTGTGCTATGAAACAACTGATGTAATTGAGACGTCTTAAGAAACTCATCACATCTTTCTTTCTCTTTGGAGGTGGAAAGTCTTGGATAGACTTCACCTTTGACGGGTCTAACTCAATTCTTCGACGACTGACGATGAACCCTAACAACTTTCCAGTAGGGACTCCAAAGGCACATTTTGTGCGGATGAGTTTCAAATTGTACCTTCGAAGCCGATCAAAGAATTTCCTCAAGTCTGCTGTGTGATTTGTACCCTTCTTAGATTTGATGATGACGTTGTTCACATACACTTCTATCTCCTTGTATATCATGTCGTGGAAAATGTTTGTCATGGCTCTCATGTAAGTGGCTGCAGAATTCTTCAGGCCAAACGACATCATTTTGTAGCAATATACTCTCCATGACGTAATAAATGATGTCTTTTCGGCATCCTCTTCATCCATCCAGATTTGATGATATCCCACGAAGCAATCCACAGAAGGCTGGAGTTCAAGATTTGCACAGTTGTCAATAAGTATGCGTATATTGGGCAATGGGAAATCATCTTTGGGACTTGCTCTGTTTAAATCCTGATAGTCGACACATACTCTAACTTTTCCATCCTTCTTTGGAACTGGCACGATGTTAGCCAACAAGGTTGGATATTCAACCACTCTTAGAACCTTAGCTATGATCTACTTGGTGACTTCCTCTTTTATTTTCTGACTAATATCTGGCTTGAACTTTCTGAGCTTCTGCTTTATAGGCAGACACATGGGGTTGGTCAGTAGCTTATGAGCCACTACAGACGTGCTCAAACCGGTCATATCATCATAAGACCATGCAAAACTATCCTCGTACTCTTTCAAAAACCGAATGTATTCTTCTTTCTCTGACGGCGATAGGTGAATACTTACACGAGTTTCCTTCACTGTTTTAGAGTCTCCTAAATTAACTATTTCAATCTCGTCCAAATTGGACTTAGGCTTGTTTTCAAAATTTTCCACTTCCCTAACAATCTCCTCGGGTTTATATCTTCTTCCAGATCCTCGGAATCATTATCCTTATGTTGCGTTGTCTCATTACATGTCACAGTCGTATGTTCATCAGGGTAAGTAATAATAACACTATAGAGAGAAAATGTAAAGGATAATAATAAATACTAAAACAACAATCCATTGATAAATATTAAAACGTCAAACAAATGTAGTTCAATGATCTGAAAAATTATTCAAAAATGAGAACGTTTAAAACAAAATACTGAAAAATGTCTTAAGTGCCCATAAAATTATTTTTAAAATAAATGATGATAATTGCCAAGCTACCCAGGAACTCGACGGGCCCTTGATGGTGCAGTGGTAAAATTCTTGAGAACAACTTCCTTCTCCATTGTCTGAATGATGAGGCCTTCCTTCTCCTCCTCCTCAACTATCGCATTGCAGTCCATGTCTTCATCTTCAAAGAATAGATTCCTTATTCCAACTAGAACGTCATCTTCTTCGGACCCCCACATCATGTCGGCTTGATGAAATAACTGGCTCAAATGTGGTACCAGCTTCTCTAAAGGGTAATAAGGACCACGCCATGGTGGCGAGCAATTCTAATACTCGTGCTAGGTGTACTCATAACCAAGCCTAAAGGTTGTTCCATGACGCTTTGGTTGTATTGGTTTTGTGAAACCCTGGAGAGTCTTACCGAGACCCTTACCAGGTTAATACCTTGATCATACCAATACTCTTTCTATCGTGCTGCTCCATCATTTATCTTTCTCAATTGCGTTGACACGCTTGATGCAATGATACGTCTCTCTACCCAATTTCCTTCTGTTCTCTACAATCAGAACAGTTTGATTGGTGTAAATGGGATTACTTCTGTCCCCATGGATGATTACTTCCTGATGGTTCTATTTGAACTTTATGACCTAATGCAGAGTAGAAGCTACGCCCCCAGCGGCATGTATCCAAGGTCGTCCCAACAACAGATTGTTTGTAGCGGATATATCTAACACTTGAAACATCAAACCAGGTCGTGCCCATCAGTAAGTTGAGGTTGGTCTCCCAAATTATGGCCCTTTGGTACCCATCGAATGCTTTCACGTTCATACTCCCCCCTCGTATCTCATGCAGACCCTTAGACTTGAACCCCCGTCTATCAGAACCCTGGCAATGAATTTGTCCTCAAACTTCAATGTGATATGCAGTGTCCTATTGTGACTCAGTCCTTCCGACGGCGGTTCCTCTTCGTAAAAAGTGATCTTGTGGCTTTCTAACACTTGCCCTACCATATTGTCCATCTCTGCACTGGTAATGTTATTGGGTACATAGGCTTCGTTCAACACCTTCATCAAGGAATTCCTATGCGCCTCGGAGTTCTGCAATAGTGATAAAATGGATATTTGAGTAGGGGTTTTGTTCAGATGATCAACCACAGAATATTCTCTCGCATGCACCTTTCTCCAAAGATCATCTGAGCTAGACTCAATGATAGGCGGCTTAGAAGCGGCTTCTTTGCTTGTTCCTCCCAAATGCTCGATGTGTATAAACCCTACCAGTTCTGGTCATGCCTTGCGCTACACCTGTTTCCTCCATTTTTCTTTTCCTTTCCTTTTTGCTTCCGCAATATATTCCCAGGATATAGCATTAGACTTAAAGGATAGTTTAGGTGCTACCATTACGGTGAAGGGTGTTGTCACATCAACCTCAAACGTAGTTGGTGCGGCTAAGGGTGTTGTCACTTTGACCTCAAATGGAGTTGGTACGGCTGCCTCAACCTCAATTGGTGCATGAGTTTTCACCACGATAGGCGTGATAGTGACTGGAGATGTTTTAGTATTATGACATTCTCGAATGAGTCCCATTGACCCTTGCGGATCCCATTCTTCGGTGATTTCTATCACGTTTATCCCTTAACCTCTGTGATCTGGGAGAGGATTATTACGGACATTGGGTGCAACCTTTTTTTTCTGTATAATTTTGGTGTTAATTAATGTTTTAATCTTATCCTTCAAAGTGCGACATTCATCAATAGTATGACCCTTCATGCCTGAGTGGTAGGCAAATGTCTTATTTGGATTAATCTACTGGGAGGATTTTCCATAGAAACATTGGGAATGTGAGTGACATAACCGACATCCTTCAGTCTCTCGTACAGTTGGTCTATGGGTTCAGCAATTGGGGTGTATTGTCTGGGTGGTCTGCGATCGAAATTTGGTCTAGGTTTTTGGTAGTTTTGGCGGGCTGGTGGTGAGTGGTAGTATGCTAGTTGGGTGTTATAAGTATGGTAAGTTGCGGCAGGTTGTTGGTATCTAGGAGGTGAAGGATGATATGTGGGTAGGGGTGTTTGGTATGTAAGGGGAGATTTTGGACCTTGGGCCACCATTACTGCCCCTACTTATTTCTTTTTGGAGATACCACCTGACTGTAAGGCTTTGTTTGTATCTTGGAGCGCTTCACAATTTGTCACCATTCCGCTTTTAATCCATTCTTCTATTCTTTCTCCTAATTTGTTGATGTTAGAAAATTTATGGTTTTCAATAACCATCAGTCTCTCGTAGTACTGCGGATCCTGAGCTCGGATGAAGAACTTATTCATCTATTCTTCTTCCAACGCTGACCTTACCTTTGCGGCTTCAGACTTCCACCGAGTAGCATACTCACAGAAAGTTTCCATTGGCTTCTTCTTAAGATTCTGAATGTAGAAAATGTCCGGTGCTTTTTCCGTGTTAAGCCTGAACCGATCCATAAAATTTGATGCCATGCTCACCCAATTAGCCTATTTCTTTGTGTTCTTACTTATGTACCAAGACATGGCGTCTCCAGTGAGGCTCCTGATGAACATCTTCATGCGGATTCTTTCATCCTTGACAACCTCTACAAGCTTGTCACAATACGTTCTCGAGTGTACCTTCAGATCACCAGTGCGGACGAACATTTCGAACTTAGGAGGCTTGTAACCTTCTGGTAGCTGTACATCAGGCTGAATACACAAATCTTCCTAATTTAAGCCCTCTATGCCTTTACCCCCTTCGATACTCAGAACTTTGTCATTACATTTCTTGAGTTCATCCGCCATGTTCTTGATGGGCATGTACTTCTCGGCGGATTCATGCGTGTACATGGTCTGTTGTGGGGTGTGGGGTAAGGTTTCTACATACATGGGATTGCTTTGATGGACTCCAGGAATCTGGGCATAATGGTGATCATTGGGTGATTTTTGGGGATTAGGGGTGAGTTGGGGTACGTTTTGAGGAGTGTGATAGGTGGTGGTTTATGGGTACTGAGTTAGATTGTGATGGTGCTGGGGAGGGGTAGGTACCGGTGGAGGATTAGGATTTTGAGGAGGTGTGTCATATTGATGAGGTGCGGGAGGGTTTTGCGAGTGTTGGTTTTATGTGTTTTGGGGAGGTTCCGAATTTTAGGTGTTTTGTCGGTTAATGTCAGGAACGTTTAGGGTGAGGGAAAGGTTTTCCAAGTTCTGGACCTACTTAAGCTCCCCTTGTAGCTCCAGTATTTTGTGTTCTAGACATAGGACCAAATCGTTCTGTGCCAGGGTACTCTGACGACCCAAAGTTTCAATATTCTCTACATGGGTAGCATTGTCTTTCCTGATACCGCTCATATCATCCATTTTGGCTTTTCCTTTGTTCTTTGCATCACTTGGTGGAGGAGGAGGTGGAGGAACTCTGGATATGGTATGATATACCGAAGATTCCAGTATGCACGAACCAACTTTAGGGAATGGGAATAAACACAAGAAAAGAAAAACAAAAGATAACCAAGTCAGTAAGGAGTATTAGAGGGATGTTTGCAATATTTAAACATGTATTGCATAATTATGTAATAAATTCGCATCCTATTTTGAGGGTCCTAGTTGTGCCCGAGGTAGGCCTAACCGACACATAGATTTGGAGTAAATTGATGCCAATAATTGTATCATTTCATTAATTTTAAAATGAATCAAATCTCTACTAAAACGACAATAATGAGGAAAGAGTTGCTAATGACATTCACCTTATTACAATCGAAGTCTAATCGTATCATTCCTAGCTTCAGACTAGAAAACCCTCTTGCGCAACATCCTATATTTGACTTGTGCTTCAGCAACATCATCTATAACCTTATTTCTTAGATTAATCCCTGGCTTGACATCTCCCGCTATATCATCTACCAACCATGATGGGTAGAAGTACACATGGTTGGCATGATACCTGTTTGGCTCGATGGTATCTCTCTCCACAATGATCTTTTGATTCCACATATGTTGTGCCTCAAATTTGAATGGAATGGCGTTCCCCTTAAAGTCTGCTTTATACTGAACCATGTTGGAAACCCGAGGTATAACCTACTTTCTCCCTGCTTGCCTCATTACCTTATAAGAGCATAAGGATAGATTCCTCTTAACCCGATCAATACTAGATGAGTGGTTTCTCTTGACCTGATGATGAACTCGCTGCTAGGGAACCATTCGAACATCCAATGTACCTTTTCGTTAGTCAAGTTGCTGAAGAAACGTACCCAACTTACAACACTTCCAGGTTGCACAAACCTATCTAGGATAAATGTCATTCGTTTTGAATGATGGTAGTCTATGTGGTCATTCAGTGGTCGTCGCAAAAGTTCTTGATGATATTCAGCTCTTTGGAAATGTTCTAATAACCCTACATGCAACAACATATTACAACCCTCGAAGTGCCCATACCCTTTTTTGCAGCGATCTAGATCCCGGTATATTTCAGCCAAGATCATAAGGATGATGGTGTACATTTGTCCCTCAATTACCTCCATTAAAGTCCTACCGACCATGGCTAGGCGAGTGCGGATACTCTCCCCTTTCATTGGAAATATCAGCATTCCCAAGAAACAGACAATGAATTCAAAAACCCTGCGGTGTGTCCATCCCAAAGAAGTAGTGGAAAGTTCATCATGATGAAGGCGATATGACTCGCTATGTCTGTAACGTTCACAATGGAACTCAAATGGTATTTATGATATCTTCAGACAGAGTAACTCATCGTTTTTCTTGAAACCCATCATTTTAAGCAAACCTCGAGGAGTGCGATTTTCTGGTACCAATAAACCACGTTAGTACCATGGGAGTCCAGCGAAGCCTCCTATTTCCTCTAAGGGAGGATTCATTTGTATGTCACCAAAGCGGAAGACAACTCTCTTCTCATCCCAAAACATAGTGTCGGCCTCAATTAATGCTTTATTTGGCCAGATGTCCAATGAGGAGGGTACATTTCTGAGGACCCTTTTCACATGGTTTTTGTCACTAAGTTAGAGGTTCTTCCACCAATCAAGCAGTAAAGGTTGGATGTTTTGAACCATACCGAACCTGGGGACTTCGTGCCTAATTCTCTGCAAAACAAAAAGAGTTAGCCCTTTCCCCCTCCGAATTTGACTATTCATACATTAATGATCAACATACCGACATGTTTTCTTCAAATAATGCACATAATGTGATGGTGTCCATTGGGATTATGGAAATCCCTCCGGAAGACAAGGTTTGCCTTAGCGGATTATCATGCGGACATCGTTCTAACCCATACTAGGTTTGACATGATGCATGCACAGTTGATATTGAAGTGGGGTTTCTATAAGGGTCTGGGCTGGTACTCTCAAGTGGACAACTTGAGAGGGAAAGGAACGAAATCGTCGACTGCACCGCTGATCGATTAGCTTTACCGCAAATAAGCCTTTCCAAATTAAAAGGGTAAATTTGGAAGAACGAGGACACTCATCAAGCGCCGCTATGGTATTAATTGGGCACGAGTGGAATATGATGTGGAACATGCTTTATGCGAAGATAAATAACACATTGTCAAGTATTTGCATGATAAAGCATGTGGAAGCAATAAGCGCAGTATTAAGATGAAACATAAAAGTCATAAAAAGAAAGAAAGAAAAATAAGAAGAAGTTAGTTCGTGTAATATGGGGAATATGATAAAGTAAGCAAGGGATTAGGGGTGGGAGATACATGATGTTGCAATTTTAAAACCAATAAAAAGTAGCTTAGGGCTAATAAGTACGAGCAGGAAAGGGGATATGCATGTTATAGCCAATTTGAGCAAGGAAGGGTGGAAAGGGAAGGGATTTGCATATTACCACGAATTCAAAAAAGGGAGAATGGGAGAGGGAGGTGCATGCAACAATGAATAAAAGGAAAATAGGGGTAGGATGTGCATGTAGCAGCAAATAAAAGAAGAATGAAGCACATTTATCATAGAATACTAATTCGTATAAGACAAATTTGCTATGTTAAGAGACTAAATATCCCCAGCAGAGTCGCCATGCTGTCTCGCCCCTTTTTCTCATGAAATCGGTTTTCGACATTTGACAACTCTTCTAAGGAGGTATTAAAAGAGAAAAGTCGCCACCTAATGATTTTTAAGGTGTGTTAGGGCACCTATTTGCAAATGACTCAAGTTTAACTAGTTTGCATCACCAAAGATCGGGTAAGGGCTCGAAATTACCTCGAAGAGAAGGTGTTAGGCACTCTTCGAGGTAGACAACTGTGGGTCCCGGCCGAACGTGAAGTACATGAATTAGTCGGATGAACAAAGATATATAGAGAAAAAGTTTGAGAATTTTTATTATAAAAGACTTCGAATAAATGAGTACAAACCCTTGATTCAAAATAAAAAGGGAAACAAGATGGGGGGGGGGGGGGGGAAGACCCAAAATTTTTTAGCGAAAAAAAACCCCCCGGGCAAACAAAAAAAAAANAGATCACCCCGTGCAGCATAAATAATACTACGTAACTCCCTCGAGATGGGGTGTTACTCATATTATTCAGCGGGCACAAACTATCATCTCCTGCTACCCGATTACTATATTTAAGGTGTTACCTAAAGCACACTAATTCAATTATAAATCGTACCCTATGTGTGCACTACCCGTCCCCTACCTATGGTCCAGGAGGCATTGGACCTCTATTTTGGGCAGTTCTAGACCTCACTTAGGTTTCTCAGAAAAATGTCAAAACTAGGCGACATACAGGAACACGTTGGACTTCATATATAGGCAATTAAAGGCTCAAGTTAGCCTCCACACTTAAACAGTAAATGCACGCGAAGCAGTCTTTCATGTTAGGCAATTCAGGATTAAAGAACTTAAATCCCTATAGACATGATTTCTATGTTGTAGGTGTCAAGGCTTGCAAGCAGTTTTAGGAACCAGCGTTATTCATAGACATGATTGCATAGGTTGTTGCACACTGATTATTGAGATGGAAGATTCCCAGTTTTTAGTCCTGTAGATGTCGCTCCTAGGTGATTTATGTAATAAAAAGAGTAAAATCTATTGAGAAAAACCTAGAATTGCTCATGCTTTTGATAACGGCCTAAGTGAGCGAGGACCAGTACTGAAAGGGCGTCATTAACAATTATTAAGGCGAACAGTGGTATCCTATACACAGGATTTCTAACGATTATCACTTGAGAAACTGATTTTTATTATATCTTAACCCTATAGGAAGGTTTTCTAGGTGAACAATGAGATGCAGTAACAAATGAGGTGATTAGAGTCCTATAGTCATGATCTCTATTAGATATGCTGCATCAATGCAAATTAAAGAAAAATTTACAGATATTTATTTCCTACGGGCAGATTTTCAAACAACATGTACCAACAAAGATATTGAAGCATTTGAGATCATCCTTTGCTAGTAAAAATGCTTTTCCTAAGGGCATGATTTCTACAATGTGCATAGAGAATGATCGACATAAAGCAAGTGCATCATTCAATCCTATAGACATGTTATCTACCCATCATATTGATATTAAAATCTCTCCAATCCCCATTTACTAACAACCCCAATCGTTTATACAAAGATTATTACAGACCCAATTAATGAGTAAAGTAAAAATATTACAAAATAATGAATGGGCCTATAGAGGGCCCAAATAAAATAACTAAATACCCTTCCTTAGTGGGCCTTCAATATCTCTTACATAGTATACTTAAGCCTTCAACAAAGAATTACAAGATCACAGGTCCATAGAAGAGTCCATAACAATTAAATGAGCCACATCACCAAGTGTTGCACCACTTGGAAACAACCAATACATACACAGTACATGACTTGGAAGTAGAGTATTGGGGACATTATTAGAGGTTGAGGGAATGACTAGGATGTGTCAGAGTTCAAAAGGGCCTCAATTGGACCCCGAGCAGTGCTCACACTAGGGAGGCAAAAATTAAAATCTAGATAGCCTTGGCTTTCAGCCGACTAAGAATAGGAATTTCGAATATCAGAGTAGCCATTGAGGAGAGTGGACAGAAATCACCAAATTGAGCATACATCACAACTGGTCAAGTAGGCCAGTAGGTTCACATAGCGAAGTACCACATAGACAACCACATAGGAATTAGGAGAAGAAAACAATTTTGCAGACATACATATGTTATCATGTATAGATGCATAAATTTGAACTAGTCGAAACCTAAAAGTCAATATTATGTCTAACCTAATGCCATATTAATTAGTACTTAGATATGATGGAGGGATACACACAATGTTATAATCACTGAAAGGATAGAGTAGCAAATGAACCAAGGCATACTGGGAAACATATTAGCATAGGAGCATAGTCATAATTAATAGAAAAAATAGAGTGTTTATCTTTTAAAAATTAGGACAACATGAAACAAGTTTAGAGCAGACTTTAGGGCAGCATTCTATAGAGTTAGGGCTAATACACAAAGGGCAAGTCAAGTGCACAAGGTTTAGCACTAAAAGGTTCATTCAAGTGGGGGGATGGGTGATTCCCATTGAGTTGTGGTAGTATCCAAACACAATATGCAGAAATTTTGTAACTTACAACATACAATCACAATAGTCAGGCTCATGTTAACATGGACCTTCGTTGGGATTCAAAACTAAACATACTCAGATGCATATTAGCATAGCACATGTTGATACCCAATTTTTCCTCAAAATACTTTTAAATTGCATATATAGCCTCCAAATCATGTATCAATAGCAATTGGTATTTTTTCATAATTTTTTTATATTTTTATTAATCTGTTTTTAATTTATCTGGCATTTTATTTCCAATAAATAATTATAAAATTACATTACAAATGATTTCAAAAGCATTTCTTGATTTAATGTATTATTGTTTTGTTCTATTAAGACCAAATTATTTCATAATTAGCCAAATTGACACCTTTTGGCTATAATTGCAATGACTTTGCAATTATAGCCTAATCATATGATTTTATACTATTTTTTATCTAGTAATTAACCATTTGTATTTTTAAATGCTAAGTAATCATTTTAATTTATTTTCTAAGCATGAATTTCATTTTTTACAATTATCATCTATTTTATAAATTATTTTTAGTTAATTTAATTGGGTATTAACAACTAGCCACCTTTATTTTGATTTTAGCCTAAATTAATTAATCCCCAACCCAATCAAATCAACCCAATACGACTCAAGCCCAAACCTCTACTTAACCCGGCCCAGGTCCTCTTAAATCCTGGTCGATGATCATTTTGATCAACGACTCAGATTACCTCTTCCATAATTAAACCCTAATGACTACCCTTCCCCCTCCTCATTTCCCCCTCATTCCTCTACCACTACATCTCTCATCTCTCTCAACTCTCTCGGCTAACCTAGCTCCCCTCACCGGCCATTGCTTTGCAGGTGACCATGGTGGTCTCACCACCACCCCTAGCCTATGGCTCTCCTCCTACACCGGGTTAATGTTGTCCTGAGGCCTTCAAGAGAACTAGAGGCGGTTCACTCACCTCCCAGATTTTCTCATGCCATTCTCCGGCCATCCATGGCCATCCGAGTAAGATCTTACCATTTCCGGCTTAGTCCGGTGATTTCTAAGCCATTTTTCCTTCTCTTTGGGTTGTCTCTATGAAACCCTAACTCTTGTTCTCTGATTTTCTTAAGATCTGTAATAGATCTTGGCCTATTATGAGCCATTTTCGGTATTTTCAAAGGTTTTTCCGATTTTCCTAAATTGAATCTTCATCTTCAAAACTAGGATTTTTAACCCGTTTTTCAAAAATGCTTTTCTTTTTGTTTTTAGTACTGTCCTATGATTTTTATCATGTTAAAAGTTTATGTGAGCTTTTCCCCTTTTGTCTGATTCATTTTTTTGTTAAAACCCCCCAAAATTCTTGGTTTTAATATGTGGTTCTAAGTTTGTTTTCGATAATATGTTTACTTATTCATTTATGTTTACTGTATTCTCATGAATACTCTGTGATTCTGTGACTTTCACCCTATGTTTGCTTGTTAGGGTTTATGGCTGCTATTATTCCTGCTTATTATGTGGTTCTACTCTATTCTTTGTTCATCAATGTTTCTGAATCTTCACTTCTCTTGCCTATGTTACATTTATTCTGTTATTTTAGGCCATGCTCCATGTGAACCCCTGATTTATATGATTTTGCCCCATGTTTGCCTATCAGGGTTTCTGGGTTCGATTACTTCTACCTATATCATGTCTATGTTGTAATTCAGATTGTGTTCTATATGAAACCCTAACTTTATGTGATACTAGTCTTCTTATGGTTCTGATTCTTGTCTATTACATGCTTATTCTCATAATGCTGTGATAAATTAGTGCTATCTTTTCTATTTTTGAATTCCTGAATTTCTATGATTAATACTTCATTGATCTTGCACAATATTCTCTACTGATTCTCGAGAATTAGGATGATGATTTACTGTTTCTCCTTGCCTGTAGCCTAATTATCCCTCTCATGTGTGATATTCTCCTTTGATTGATACTGATTGCCTACAATTATGACCTCACTCGAGGGTTTCCTTACTGATTTCCGAAGTTTAAGTTATTGCTTATTTTATTTCTATGAATGATTTTGCTGTGAAAATTAATATACATATGTTCCTTAAATAAAAACTCTGAACTTGGCCTTACTTACATGTGATATACCTATACTTGTACTACTTCCTTATTGTGTTATAATCAGTTTACATGATTCATGTTCCTTATTTTGCCATTGCTTATTACCGTTAGAGTATGACTCCTTAATTAAAGGGAGTACTTATATTAATTTGATTCTAATTGATGTTTACTTATATAGTTACTACCGAACTATTATTTATTACCTTATTTTCTGCCTATTTCAAAACTATATATACCCTACTCCTTCATTAGCATAGGGGACGACGACGAACACACACTGTTCAAAACTCTCTCTTACACACAACTACTCTCTTCTGGTTACTTGCTATTATCAGTCGGCTGCAAGCCAAGGCTGATTATCATACTCTCTTACTCTTCATTCTATGTTTGTTATCTCCTATACTGGTATGTCCTAATTTCAGTTCAAGTTTCAAAAACAATATGTTTCTTTTGGTACTTCAATTCATCCTGTTTCTAATAGGTTTCTACTTATGGTTTTGTTGTTCAACCTGCAATTAGCATGTCTACTTTACTGCTTTATTAACATGATTCTCAACGTGCCCCCTCCCCTAGACTCTGCATGTTCATGAAGTGGTATCCCCTTAGCATACCTCAATGTGATTTTGCTTCACTTATGTTACTTTGATTCCTGGTATGTACCTTTTTGTGGTAAAACTTTTCTGTGATAACTAGGCTCTGTGTAAATCTGAAATACATCTTTAACCCCCCAAATCCCTGAGGATTTCTTTGATCCTGAACTTTTGTGTAACTCTGCCTACCGTGTTCCTACCCCTATATGCTTTATACTTGTCCCCAATCCCCCATCTCGCTGCTTGTGATTGCTGGATTTGTTTTAGTTCCTGGTTCTTTGTGTGATGTTGAACCTGTTTGACCTTGAGATTGGTATGCTGTTTGTCTTGATTTCCCTACTTCTCTCATATTGTTTTCACTGAATGAACTCCTCTATGGTGCTATTTTGCAAAACTTATTTCAAACCAGTCTCTTTTTTCAAACTATTTTCATACTAATTATTCTCAAAACTATATCTAGCACTCTCACTCTACTCTTAGACCCTTAGGTTATACCTCTCTAATGTGTGACTTCTTAGGGATCCCTATGAGATCCGTCTAAACGTTGATACATTAGAGATGGCCCTTCCACACTGCACTTACTCAACTATGGTTATGAAATCTGGTTGTGAGCACTGCCTGGGGTCCCTTAAGGCCCTTAGGGAACTCTGACACAATCAGATTATATAAAAGGATGTGAAACACAATTTGGCATTGGGAAATCTGGAATTGTGGGCCTATTGGTAGGCTCCCTATAGTGTAACTTCTTATTTTCTTATCTATTTATGTAATTCATACAATAATGGTCTGTAATAATTTATTGTAAACAACATTGGGGATGGATAGTGAAAAGGGGAAGGGGTAGCTATATATGTTATAAACATCAAAGGATAGAAACCATGTTCTTAGGTTTATATTCCTTATATGCGAAATATAACTCATGTCTATGACTCATATGTGCAAAGCATCTCATGCATTAGATACCATGCTTCCTAGGTCTCATGTATACTGTTTTCAGCATCTCATTTGACCTTACTGTTATCACTTAGAAATCATGTGCTAGGGTAAACACATTAATGCAAACTATCACTCATATGACCCTGTCTAATAATGCTGTAATTTTGAGTATGTAGAAATTCTGCTCTATGTAAACCTTGCATATTCTGAAATCATCTAGAAATCATGCGTTAGGAATTCTGCATGTGCATCATTCTGCATCCCTTTGTGCATTAGATATCATGTTTTAGGATTTCATTCACACTCGCCTAATTACACCTAGTTTAACTACTGATGCATGAAAAGAGGCATAAAACAATCTTACTCTATCTCTAAAACAACTGCAATAATCCGGTATATTTGCAACACCTAGAATAACATGTTTAGGTAACACAATTTACAATAGTTTTCTTAATTTTGGTAACTATTATACACTGTCCCACGCCTAGGCAAGACTTAGGTGATTAAATTGTTTAAATTGGAAATTTGTGTCTTTGTGCACGTTGCTTAATGCTTAACAGGTCTAAAAATCAGTATGCAAACTGATTAGGGCCCGCTGCTGAGTATATAAAAAATAAATCTGCATCTTTCCCATGTTCAGATACTCATCTAGATATCATGTCTTAGGATCCTATTTAACAATACTGCCCTCATTTGTGTTTGAGTCGTGCTGTTTACATGCATTATATGTGGAGGTAAACCTGAGCCTCTTATTCGCTCTTTTCTGCTATTTATTTGTTGCAGTCCTATGTGTTATTGCTTGTCGCTTTAGCATTTTATCCTTTAAACCTTAGGGTTATGTCTAGAACTGCCTATAGGTAGAGGTCCTAAATTCCTCCATGGCCATCAAGAAGGGACGGGTAACAGCACACATAGAGGTCGCTAAATAACACTCGCTTAATAACCGCTAAGGGGTGGGAAGGGTAGATATGGATATGATGACCGGTGCGCTAATACCACGTGTAGCCCCTCTCTGAGGAGTGATTACCGGGTATTTTACTGATGTGATCCTATAGGATAAATAACCTAGGACTTCCCATATCCTTTATATATGTGTTTAGATTATAATTCTTTCAAAAACCCTATTTAGACAATAAATCTTTCCAAAATTTTAGTTACACCTATGTACTTAGACATTAAATCTTTTAAAAACTTCTCTGTACTTGGACATTAAATATTTTCAAAAACTTTGTTACGCATGTGTGCTTAGACTCTGAATCTTTCAAAATTCTTTACTTGTTTAAACTTTAATTGCCTATCTGCTACTTGCTTAAACTTCATAAAGTTGTTTGGCCGGGAACCACAATTGTGGACTCTGAGGGGTGCCTAACACCTTCCCCTTGGAGTAATTTCAAGCCCTTACCCTCTCTCTGGTTATCCAAATCTAAGTTTGTAAATGACCCTTAGTAGGTGCCCTAACGCACCTTAATTCGTTAGGTGGAGACTCTTCGATTCCTTGCATACCCCTTTCCCAAAAGGAAATGAGTTGTCCCGACAATGTCAAGACCCCGACTAATTCGAAAGGAGGATTCGAAAAAAGAGGGCGCGACAACATGGCGACTCTGCTGGGGACTTCTAGGCTTTTACCATTTCAAAATACTTTGTGACTTTTCACCTCTTCGCTCACCCCTTACGTGCAATTAATTGTTTATTTCTTTCAAGTATTTGAGCTTTCTCAGAAGAAAACTGACATGTCTCTTTGTTTCCCTTTTGTAACCGTTTTTCAATTATAACTGTTGTATTTACCGCTTTCACAACGTGAAAATACATGACTACATGCCTTTACTGCCTATTTATTGCATGATCATGCTCAACATCATACTCCACTCGTGCCAATACAAATCTTATAGCAACGTTTGATGAGTGGTTGCGCCCTTCCTATTTGCGGTAAAACTAGTCGATCAGCGGTGCAGTCGACGGTTCCGTGCCTTCCCTCTTGAGTTGTCCGCTCAAGGGTACCAGTCTAATACCCCATAGAACATACATCATGGTCAAACCTTTCTAGGTTAATGTGTTGTCCGCACAATAGCCTTTAAGATAGCCTTGTCCAAAGTCCACCAGATTTTCATAATCCCAACGGACATCATCACGTTCTGTGCATTTATTTGGAAAACTAAATGCTTGTATGCTAATCATAAGTATATAAATAGTCGAGTCTGGTGGGGGAAGGGCCTAACTATCTTTTTTCTTGTAGAAATATGAGGCACGAAG
Organism: Nicotiana undulata; assembly: GCA_005239495.1. Lineage (NCBI taxonomy): Eukaryota > Viridiplantae > Streptophyta > Magnoliopsida > Solanales > Solanaceae > Nicotiana > Nicotiana undulata. The sequence goes on from ML257553.1 coordinate 28,061, forward strand.
TCCCTAGATTCGACATGGTTAGAAATATTCACCCAAAGATTTTGAGCTGGTGGGAGGATCTTCACTCTAGTGATAAGAAACTTGTCAAGAAATACGTGGGTAACTTACCGTCTCTCCTAGACATTCAACCCAACAACATGTTGATCGAGGATGCTACCTTATTCTGGGATAGCGAAAGAGCCGTCTTTCGTTTTGGGGAAATTGAGATGACACCGTTGCTAGAAGAAATTGGAGGACTAACTGCGTTAGTCTGGGAAACCCCTGGATTGTTTGTGCCTGAAAACCGCACGGGCAAAGGCTTATTGAAAATGATGGGTCTGAAGAAGAATGCTGAGTTAGAGTGCCTAAAGAAGTCATATATCCCTTTTGAGTATTTATATGAAAGGTACGGCCAACACAAATCATATCATACTTACCATGACGAATTTTCCATTAAATCTTTGGGACATATTGACTGTAGGGTATTTGTCTTCATTGCTTGCTTCCTGGGGTTGATCGTGTTTCCAACAAAGAAAGAAATGATCCACACTAGGTTAGCTATGGTAACCAAGACTTTGATGGAGGGAATTGACGGGCAAACTTTCAGCATTGTCCCAATGATCACATCAGGCATTTACCAAGCTCTAGAACGTTATCAGAGAGGGGCTAAACACTTCGAGGGTTGCAACTTGTTACTAAAACTCTGGCTCTTAGAACATCTCCAAAAGGGTCAGTACCAACAAGAGTTTCCGCGAAGAGCGTGGAACGATCACATCGCCTTCCACCACCCCAAGCGAATGACATACATTCCCGATAGATTTGCTCAGCCCGAGACTGCCAAGGAATGGGTAGAGATCTTTGATAATCTGACTGAGGAGCAGGTACAGTGGATGTTCGAGTGGTTTCCGACGGACGAATTCATCGTCAGGTCCAGGGATACACCACACTTGGTGCTTAATGGGCTAAGAGTAATATATCCTTACGTTTCTCTCTGGGTTATGAGACAAGCAGGCAGAAAGAAAATCGCACCAAGGGTCGACAAGATGAGCCATTTTTGAGTTGGCTTCCAAGATGATGATATACCCTACAAGTGCCAAGGCCAACATATGTGGCATTGCAAGATCATAATGGAAAAGAACACAATTGAACCAGACAGGTATCATGCAGGCTGTGCACCTTTCTACTCGGGATGGTTAGAAGACGACTTGGATGGGTTAATCAGGCCAGGGACCGACCGAGGTCACAGAATCATAGATGAGAGTGCCGAGGCTCAGGTCAAGTACAATTGGCTTTGCAAGAGGGTTCAAGAGTTTGAAAGTGAGCACCGTGAGATACATGAAACCAACAAGAGATTGATTGAAGAGTGGAAAGATATGGTCGTCCGTTCCAACAAGAAGCTGAAATACTTGGAGCGAGGCATAGTCGAGCTGGAAGGTAAGATCATCAAAAGAGTCGAGGACTGTTAGAAAGCTGAGGGGATTGAAAGTGGACATCTGGCTAGAGCATACCTGCTGCTAGGACTTCGCGAGCTGGGAAACCTGTTCGATGGGATCAAGGATGCCGAATCTGGGGAAGGTCCATCTGGGGCCAAGTACAATCGGATTCCTTCTTCGTTTTATCAATGTAATAAGGCCAATGGCCATTAGTGACTTTATTTTTCTGTTTATTATTTGGTGTCGTTTCAGATTCGTCTATTTTTACATTAATGACATGAGGCATTTTGGCATTTAATTTCTCCAAATCAATTTGTCTCTAGGCCTACCTCGGGAATACCGAGGCTCCAAAATAGGACACGTTTTATATTTTTGCACTATGTGATTAAATACTGCAATACTTTCCTCATGATCCTCACTAACTTGGCTACCTTTTGTTTGTGTTTTTGTTTTCTTTTTTATTATTCGCCTCCCCAATGGTTGGTTCGTGCATTCTGGCATCATCATCATATTATACAAGATCCAGGGTCCCTCCGCCTTCTCCTCCTCCTAATCCTCTCAAAGGGAAAAGCAAAGGCAAAGGGAAAATGGAAGATTTGAGCAATATTGGGAAAGACAACACAACGCCATTTGAACGAACAAAAACTGCTGATGGCCACGGTATTCAGGTTCAGAACGAGGCTATGACACAACTCGAACAAAGGTTGTTCAAACTCCAAGGGGAGCTTTAGTAGGTCCGAAATTTGGCAAACTTATCTTTCACACCCAGTGTTCCAGATGTCAACCATCCCAACACCCAAAATCCCATACCTCCTCAGAATACCCCAAATAAACAGAATCATCCCACAACCCATCACCACACCAGTCCACTAAAAAATCAAACTCTTCCACCACAATTCAATGCTTGCCACACTCCATGAAATACTCCACTAGTCGTCCCCGAGCCACAAAACTCCACAAATGACCACCTATAAACCCAGGCGCTAGGCCATCACAACAACCCTATCTACATGGAGACTATGCCGCACTCCACCCAACCCATTTCATACACGCCTGAATCGAGTGAAAAGGATTTGCTTATCAAGAATTTGGCTGAAGAACTTAAGAAGATGACCCGCCGGGTTCAAGGTGTTGAAGGAAGCAAAGGAGTTGAAGGGATGAACTATGAAGACCTCTGCATACAACCCAATGTCGAACTGCCCGAGGGGTACAAACCTCCTAAGTTCGAGATGTTCGATGGTACAGGTGATCCTAGGGTCCATCTGAGGACCTACTGTGATAAACTAGTGAGAGTAGGAAAAGATGAAAAGATTCTCATGAAGCTATTTATGAGGAGCATAACAGGGGATGCTTTGTCTTGGTACATCAGCTAAGACCCCAAGAAATGGTTTAACTGGGTGAACATGGGGTCGGACTTCATGGACCAGTTCAGGTTCAATACAGAAAATGCACCAGATGTGTTCTATATTCAGAATCTTAAGAAGAAGCCTACGAAAACTTTCCGCGAGTATGCTACTCGCTGGAGATCTGAAGCAGCTAAAGTCAGGCCCGCCTTAGACGAAGAACAAATGAATAATTTCTTTGTCCGAGCCCAAGATCCACAATATTATGAGCGGTTGATGGTAACTGAGAACCATAAATTCTCTGATATTATCAAGTTGGGCGAGAGAATTGAGGAAGTAATTAAGAGCGGAATGGTTACCAATTTTGAAGCATTGCAGGCTACAAACAAGTTTCTGCAATCTGGCAGTGTGTCCAAAAAAAGAGATGTGGGAGCCGTAATGGTTGCACATAGGACTAAATCCCCGTTGAAATACCAAACCTACCAAACACCCCCACTCACATATCAACCAACACCAACATACCAAACAGCCTCGCCCACATACTAGTCAGCACCTACACCAACATACCAGTCATCCCCCCCACCTACTTATCAGCCATAATCTCCCAGATATTCCCAACCAGCCCCTGTTTACCATACCTACAACTCTTAACCATCTCACTTCCAATCTCCCCCTGCTCGCTAAAATTTCCCGAGACCTCGACCCAACTTTGATCGCAGGCCTCCTAAACAATACACCGCCATCGCTGAGCCTATTGACCATCTATATGAAAGATTGAAAACTTCTGGTTATGTCACTCCTTTCACTTATGTAACCCATGAGAACCCCTCTCAATGGGTTAATCCAAATAAGACCTGTGCATACCATTCCGGCATGAAGGGACACATGATCGATGAATGCCGCTCACTGAAAGATAAGATACAATCTCTTATCGACAATAAGGTCATTATAGCCAAGGAATCTACTCCCAATGTTCGCAACAATCCTCTCCCAGACCACAAGGGTGGAGGAGTCAACATGATTGAGGTGGAAGAAAATTGGGACCCAGAGGGATCGATTGGGTTGATCATAGAAGGTGATGACCCAAAGAAGCCAGCAATCACTCTCAATCCTATCATAGTACATATTCATCCATCCGGAGATGTTGAGGTAATGGCATCAGTCCCATTTGAGTTTGAAACGGCACCACCTGCGGACGCACCTGTGACGTTCGAGGTCGAAGTTATGCCACCTGCTAAGGCACCTGTTCCATTCGAAGTGAAAGTAGCTACACCAATCACAGTGGCAGTGTCAACCAAGCCACCATTTTTCACCAATGCGATACCATGGGATTATGTAGCTGAGGCAAGAAGGAAGGGCAAAATCAAGATAGAAGAAGCTACTGGTGCACAGGGAATGACAAGGACCGATAGGGTTTATACACCCAAACATTTGACAGAATCCAGTAAGAAAGCTTCCAACAGGCCACCTATAGTTGAGACAGGCCCATATGACCTTGGGAGGAAGGTGAAGGCCAAAGAATATTCGGTCATTGACCAGTTGAACAAAACCGTAGCTTAGATATCCATTTTGTCACTACTGTAGAATTCAGAGACGCACCAGAATGCTTTGATGAAAGTACTGAACGAAGCTTATGTGCCAAATAACATCATCTATGGGGAAATGGCCAACATGGTAGGTCAAGTATTAGAAAGTCATAACATCAACTTCCACGAGGACGAGCTGCCACCTGAAGGGTTAAGTCATAACAAAGCGCTGCATATCATCGTGCAATGTGTGGACTACTTCATCACTGGGATTCTGATTGACAGAGGATCCAGCCTCAACATCTGTCCATTGACAACGCTCAAGAAATTGGGCAAAGAGCTGTACGAGATAAAATAAGGGTCAATGAATGTGAAAGCTTTCGATGGTTCTCAGAGGTCCACCATCGGTGAGATCAGCCTTTGTCTGCAAATGGGACCTACATGGTTCGAGGTTGACTTTCAGGTAATAGACATATCAGCGTCCTACAACCTGTTATTAGGACGACCATGGATACATGCCGCTGGGGCTATGGAATCAACATTACATCAGGCAGTAAAATTTGAATGGAACCACCAGGAAGTGATCATCCATGGGGATGGAAGCAATCCTATATATAGTCGCCAAACCATCCCTGTGGTTGAAGGTAGAAGAAGGATGGGTGGAGAAACCTACCACCATATTGAACAAGTCAACACCATAGACAAAGACAAGTGGTGGGACAGTAAGATCGCAAGCATACTAAACTGGAGTGGGTACGAGCCTGGCAAAGGACTCGGTAAGAATCTTCAGGTGATTTCCAAGCCAATACAACTCAAGCGCCATGGCATCACGTTTGGGTTAGGATACAAATACACCTGGGAAGAGTTTAAGAACTAGTTGCCACCATGGCGCGGTCCTTATTACCCATTGGAACAGCCGATACCGCATCTGGAGCATACCTTTCAGCAGGCCGATATTATATGGGGGTCAAAGGAAGAAGAAGCACTAGCAGCCCCGAAGAACTTATTCCTGGAAGATGATGACATGGACTGTTGCGTCATTATTGAGGAGGAGGAGGAGGAAGGTCCTTCCGTCCAAGCCGTAAGCAAAGGGTCATCCCTTAAGAACTGGACTGTCAGAACATCCAGGGCCCGACGAGTCCCGGGGTAGCAAGGCTGAACAAGCACTGTTTATTTCTTACATTTGCTAAATGATTTCCTTTTCGCATTTTCATTTCTACAATAAGATCTTCAATGTTCTAAAAACATTTACTTAGTTTATCAAAAGCACTTTTATGTTTTTATGAATCAATATTTATTGTTATCATTTTTTCTCTCATTACTTTATCCATACAGCATTACTATTACTTGTCTTGATGAACCAATGACTGTGATATGCAACAAAATAACGCAACAAAAGGACAGTGATTCATAAGAAGATGATGATAGCATACCTGATAAAATTGTTAAGAAGGTTGAGAATTCTGAGAACATACCTAAGTCCAACTTGGACGATTCTGAGGTCGTCAACTTGGGAGATTCAGAAATTGTCAAAGAAACTCGCATCAGCATTCATTTGTCACCATCAGAGAAACAGGAATATACGCAGTTCTTGAAAGAGTATGAAGATATATTTGCATGGTCGTACGATGACATCACTGGTCTAAGTACATCCATTGTGGCTCACAAATTGCCGACCAATCCAATGTGCCCGCCGGTAAAGCAAAAACACAGAAAATTCAAGCCTGATATGAGTTTGAAAATCAAGGAGGAAGTTACCAAGAAGATCAATGCCAACGTTCTCAGGGTAGTTGAGTATCCAACATGGTTAGCCAACATCATGACAGTTCCTAAGAAGGATGAAAAGGTCAGGTTTTGTGTCGACTATCGGGATCTCAACCGGACCAGTCCAAAGGATGATTTCCCTCTTCCAAACATACACATCGTGATCAATAATTATTCCAAGAACGAACTTTAGTGGTTCGTGGATTTCTTCGCTCGTTACCATCATATTTGGATGGACGAGGAAGACGCTGATAAAACGGCTTTCATTACGCCGTGGGGAGTATACTATTATAAGATGATTACATTCGACCTAAAGAATGTTAGGGCCACTTATATGAGAGCTATGACCACTATCTTCCATGACATGATACATAAAGAGATCCAGGTTTATGTGGACGACGTCATTATCAAATCCAAGAAAGATACCTACCACATAACAGATCTGAGAAAGTTCTTTAATAGGTTGCGGAAATACAATTTGAAACTAAACCCCGCAAAGTGTGCATTCGGGGTTCCTACAGGGAAATTGCTCGGGTTCATCGTTAGCCGTCGAGGGATAGAATTGGATCCGTCAAAGGTCAAGGCCATCCAAGAGTTACCACCGCCGAGGAACAAGAAAGATGTGATGAGTTTCCTAGGCCGCCTTAACTACATCAGCCGATTCATAGCTCAATCCACAATCATATGTGAACCAATCTTCAAGATGCTGAAGAAAGATGCTGCGACCAAATGGAACGAGGATTGTGAAAGGGCTTTCGACAGAATTAAGGAGTACTTGTCAATACCGCCAATATTGGTACCACCTGAGCCAGGTAGACCTTTGCTACTGTACCTCACGGTATTAGATGGAGCTTTCGGCTGCGTTCTGGGACAGCACGACGAGACAAGAAGAAAAGAGCAGGCCATTTATTATTTGAGTAAGAAGTTCACTCCATACGAGGCACGATATTCTCTATTGGAACGTACATGTTGTGCTATAACATGGGTAGCTCAGAAGCTGAGACACTATTTCTATGCTTACACAACATATCTCATATCAAGGATGAATCCCTTGAAATACGTCTTTCAGAAGCCCATGCCCACCGGCAAGCTGGCGAAGTGGCAAATCCTGTTGAGTGAGTTCGACATTGTCTTAGTGACTTAGAAAGCAGTCAAAGGATAGGTGTTGGTAGACCATCTTGCTTAGAACCCGGTGGATGGAGAATACGAACCATTAAAAACATATTTTCCCGACGAAGAAGTGTCATTCATAGGAAAAGATATTGCAGAATCCTATGATAGTTGGAGAATGTTCTTCGATGGAGCAGAAAATTTCAAAGGAGTTGGCACTGGAGCCGTCCTGGTATTAGAAACTGGTCAACATTACCCGGTATCCGCTAAACTCAGATTCCCCTGCACCAACAACATGGCAGAATATGAAACCTGCATCATAGGGTTCAATATGGCCATTAACATGAATGTTCAGGAGCTGCTAGTAATTGCTGACTCAGATTTGCTAATACACCAAGTACAAGAAGAATGGGCTACTAAGAATTCCAAGATATTGTCGTATCTGCACCACGTACAGTAATTGAGAAAGAGGTTCACGAAGACTGAATTTTGGCACGTCCCTAGAATTCAGAACGAGTTCACCGATGCATTGGCTACTCTATCATCCATGATACAACATCCAGATAAGAACTTCATTGATCCTATTCCAATAAAGATCCATAGACAACCGGCATATTGTGACCATGTTAAAGAGGAAGCATACGGAAACCATGGTTCCACGATATCAAGGAGTATTTTTCAAAGGGAGAATACCAGAGTTTGCAAATCATACTCAGAAACGCACACTACGGAAGTTATCCAATAACTTCTTTCATAGAGGAGTAATCCTATACAGGAGGACTCCCGATTTAGTATTATTAAGATGTGTCGATGCAAAGGAAGCATCCAAATTACTTGAAAAGATACATGTTGGGACCTGCGGCCCACATATGAATGTTTTGTCTTGGCTAAGAAAATACTCAGAGCCGGTTATTTCTTGATGAACATGGTAACGGACTGCATCCAGTATGTCCGGAAATGCTACTGATGTCAGGTATATGCAGATATGATAAAGGTACCCCCAAATGAGCTCAATGCAACAAGCTCGCCTTGACCGTTCGTCGCATGGGGAATGGACGTCATTGGACCAATCGAGCCTACCGCCTCTAACAGACACAAGTTCATCTTGATAGCAATTGATTATTTCACTAAATGGGTCAAAGCAGTAACTAAGAAAGTCGTGGCAGACTTTGTCTTCGACCGTATCATTTGTCGGTTTGGAGTTCCAGAGTCAATCATCACCTACAACGGTTCCAATCTCAACAGCGATCTGATGAAAGCCATGTGTGAGACTTTCAAAATCAAGCACAAGAATTCCATAGCCTATAGACCTCAGATGAATGGAACTGTAGAAGCTACCAACAAGAACATCAAGAAGATATTGAGGAAGATGATAGAAAAGCACAAGCAGTGGAACGTGAATCTATCATTTGCTTTATTGGGATACCGCACCACAGTCCGTACGTCAAATGGGGCAATTCTTTACTTGCTGGTTTATGGCACGAAGGTTGTTATCCCTGCCAAAGTGGAGATTCCTTCTTTAAGGATCATACAAGAAGCTGAGCTCAGCGATGTAGAATGGGTAAAGAGCCTTTATGAGAAAATATCGCTCATAGATGGGAAAAGAATGAATGCAATATGTCATGGTCAACTTTATCAGAATAAAATGTCCAGAGCTTTCAACAAGAAAGTGAAGCCGAGACAGTTCACACCAGGGAAGATAATGTTGAAGAAGATCTTTCCCCATCAGGATGAAGCCAAAGGGAAATTTTCTCCCAACTGGCAATGTCCGTATATGGTTCACCGAGTATTGATAGGAGGAGCACTCATACTTTCAGAAATGGACGGAGAAGTCTAGCCAAAGCCAATCAATTCAAATGCAGTTAAACGCTACTATGTGTAATCCTTTATGTTTTTGATGTAAATTGAACTACACCTGACCTGATTCGCGTTTAAGAGGGTATACGTAGGCAGCTCTATGGGTTCGGTCACAACTCAATAAAATTCCATTTTACCTCGTAATTGGAAACTGAGGCAGAATTTTGAGGTGAATCCTCAAAATTCTGAAGCAAGTTCAACCGATCTGCGCATGCACAACAGTCACAAGCGTCAACCCATCTAACTGAGGCAGAATTTTGAGGAGGACCCTCCAAATTCTGTAGCATGAGAGGTTGCAATGTCTTGATCCGTAACGCGGTCGTGGGTTCATCTAAATTTCTCAAAACATATTTTCTTGTACTATGTCTTTACAAAATCATGCATGTTTATTCTTAAATATAGCTCTCTTCAGCAAACGCTACCCCGATGATATGAACATGATAATCAGACCAAGCCGAGCAAGTCAAGCAGAGCCAGCGGGATACGAACCAACGCCCCCCCATTTACAGAACTCACAATTTTTCTTTGGATGTAGGAACAAAGAATAAACACGCAAAGAAGTCACAAACTTCAACACAGTTGCAAATGCTAAAGTTCACTATCCGCACAAAGAACGAACCTGTTCAATGTCACAAAAACTGTCGCGCTTGCCGACATTTGGTATTTACACGAAGGATAACATGCTCCGCAGTCACAATGCTCACAACGATCATAATACCACAATCTACTACCAACTAAGAAATGCTACTGTCGTTTATTATTTAATCTTCTGCATAAGGCTAACTTCCTGCCTTACTCTGCATAATGCTAGCTCTGCCATCATTTGCATGATACTAAGCTCGGTCTCTATCTGCATAAGGCTAACTTTCTGCTTCCATCTACATAAGGATAACTTTCTGCCTTCCACTTGCATAAGGCTACCTTTCTACCTTCCCCTTCTGCATAAGGCTAAACTTTGCCTTCATCTTGCATGGGACTAAGCTCTGTCCCCATTCACCTGAGGTTAAGCTCTACCTCCACTTTCATAAGGCTAACTTTCTGCCTTTCACTTGCATAAGGCTAACATCTGCCTTCTTCCTGCATGTGACTAAGCTTTGTCCCCATTTTGCATGAGGTTAAGCTCTACCTCCATTTGCATAAGGCTTATCTCTGCCTTTATCCTGCATGAGGCTAAGCTCTGCCTCCAATTTACTTTTTCATCGAGACTAAGCGCTATATCTCAAGCATTATTACTTCGCTTTTCTTTCAGGCTTGCATCAAATTTATGCCCCGTATACGTTTGTATTGTTTTTTTTTGTGTTGATACCCAATTTTTCCTCAAACTATTTTTAATTTGCATATATACCTTAAAAAATGAGTTTTTATAACAATTGGTATTTTTCCATAATTTTTCCATATTTTTATCACTTTACTTCTAATTTATCCAGTACTTTTATACCTAATAATTAATCACAAATTGCATTACAAATAGTTTCAAAACATTTCTTGGCTTGATATATCATTTTTGGTCCTATTAGGATTTAATTATTTCACAAATTAGCCAAATTTGCATTATTTGGCTATAATTGCAATAACTTTGCAATTATAGCCTAACTATATATTTTGTGCTATTTTCACTAAATAATTAGTCCCTGGCATTTTTAAATACTAGTTAATCACCTTAATTTAATCTATTTAGCCTTAATTTCATTTTTATATAATTATTAGCCATTTTATTAATTATTTATCTATTTTAAACGGGTATTTAATAAATAGCCACCTTTAATTCAATTCTACTCGGACCCCTAACCCAATTAACTAGACCAAATAACCCAGGCGCAATTCCCAAATTACCCGACCTAGCATCTGATTAAATCTTGGTCGTTGATCAATTTTGATCAACGACCCAGATTCGCCCTTACCATTAATAACTTCTAAAGACTACCCCCCCATTCATTTCCCCACTTCACCCTCTCTCTCTCTCTCTCTCTCTCTCTCTAGTTCTCTGTAGAACCTTCCCCCTCCGATGAACTATGTCTCTCTTTTCTGGCCACCCTGCCTGCCGGAAACCATGAGTGCACACTGTTCCTAGCCTATGTCTCTTACCACGCCGGCTTGACACTGTCCTGAGGTCCTCAGGTGAACCTGGAGCGGTTCAACTTGAGGTCCTCCGAGTTTGACATTGTCTATGTGACTCAGAAAGCAGTCAAGGGACTGGCACTGGCAGACCATCTTGCTGAGAACCCCGTGGATGGAAAATACGAACCCTTGAAAACATATTTTCCCGATGAAGAGGTATCATTCATAGGAGAAGACATTGCAGAATCCTATGACAGTTGGAGAATGTTCTTCGATGGAGCGGCGAATTTCAAAGGAGTCGGCATTGGAGTTGACCTGATATCAGAAACAGGTCAACAATATCCGGTATCTGCCAAACTCAGATTCTCCTGCACCAACAACATGGCCGAATATGAAGCCTGCATCTTAGGGCTCAACATGGCCATTGACATGAACTTCCGAGCTGTTAGTAATTGGTGACTCAGATTTGCTGGTACATCAGGTACAAGGAGAATGGGCCACTAAGAATTCCAAGATACTGCCGTACCTGCACCACGTGCAGGAATTAAGAAAGAGGTTCACGAAGATAGAATTTCGGCATGTCCCCAGGATCCAGAATGAGTTCGCCGATGCATTGGCTACTCTATCATCTATGATACAGCATCCACACAAGAATTTCATTAATCCTATCCTAGTGAAGATCCATAACCAACCAGCTTACTATGCCCATGTCGAAGAAGAGGCAGACGGAAAGCCTTGGTTTCATGATATCAAGGAATACTTGGCGAATGGAGAGTACGCAGAACTTGCAAATCATACTCAGAAGTTGTCACGTCCCGAAATCCCACCTTTCAGACCGTGACTGCGTCTAACGTTGAACCCGCTATACAAGCCAACGTATACTACACATTAATATTTATAAATCAATTCAACAGTAGTAAAATTAATACCCTTCCTATCTTAACTAAAATACCCATCATACTTTATAACTTTAACGGCGGAAATGTAACGATACTATGAAAACGCGTAATGACATAGTAAACATAGCAGCATCGCATAATCCCAAAACCGGGGTGTCACAACCTCACGGACTATCTAAACTGAGTGCTAAATACAGAGTCTGAAAAGAAATATATAATTGTCTTGAAACTAGGAGAAAGAGTAAGACAATAAGGAATCCAAATGCAGGAGAGACACCAAGGCCCACAAACGCCAGCGGGTATACCTTGAAGATTTGGGTGGACTGAAGGTGATTCCCTCAATGCGGTCCACTGGGTCCGGATGCGGGATCTGCACAACATTACGAAGTGAAGTGTAGCATCAGTACAACCGACCCCATGTACTGAGTAAGTGCCGGGCCTAACCTCGGCCGAAGTAGTGACGAGGCTAGACTTAACAACGATGTACACCTGTCCTATTCTAAAACATATGACACAGATAGAAACGCAAGAAGTAAGCAGACAAATTAGGGAAACGGGAGCAGTTAAAGGGATCACAAGTGAGATATGACAGTATATTGATCATAAGAAAGCAGATAAGAAGCAGTTTAACAGAAAATACCAAGTAAAGACAAGTACAAATGCCAGGAATGTAAATAATGGCACGGCATCACCCTTCGTGCTTTTACTCTCTTCCTCACTATGCAAAACATGGTATAATCAATGTAAATCATGGAACGGCATGTCCCCTCGTGCAATAAATAATAAACGATTAACACGACATGTCCCCTTGTGTGATAAATAACGAACAATCAGCATGGAATGTCCCCTCGTGCAATAAATAGTAAATGATCAACACGGCATGTCCCCTCGTGTGATAAATAACAAGTAGTCAGCACGGCATGTCCCCTCGTGCAATAAATAATAAACGATCAACACGGCATGTCCCCTCGTACAATAAATAATAAACGATCAACACTGCATGTCCCCTCGTGCAATTAATAATAAACGATCAACACGGCATGTCCCCTCATGTGATAAATAACAAACAATCAGCACAGCATGTCCCCTCGTGCAATAACTAATAAACGATCAATACGGCATGTCCCCTCGTGTGATAAATAACAAAAAATCAGCACGGCATGTCCCCTCGTGCAATAAATAATAAAAAGCAACAATATAATGTGAAAATCAACAATAAGAAGTCTCAAGTGTATGGGAATATTCAATAAAATTCTATCGTCTCGGCAAAGAGAAATCATCAATTAATAACTCAACAAATGCCCGGCAAGGGTCTCAGCTATAACCAATCACTTCAATTGTATACTTTACGCTTGGATTCTCATTCGTATCAACACTTCTCAAGCTCAACGACCAATACTTTCAATAAGAATGAATTACCAAGTAGAAACAATTTCATAATATGCTAAACATGGAAGAAATACTGCAATTTCTATCAAATAGGCTCACGAGCATGCTTGACACACATTGCATAGATACTCGTCACCTCACCTATGCAATAAACATGATGATCACTTAGCACATAGCAAATAATGCATATTCCCTCACCAAAGTATATAAATCAACCCTCTAAGACCGTCTTTCCTTTATAATCCGACTCCGAAACAACGATATCTAGGCATAATTAATTCAATAATATCAATAAAAACTCAATAACACAATCCCCTAGCCTAGATATTCAATTTCTAGCATTCTTCTAAAATTACCGAAATTCGACCCCGGCCCCGCTTGGTCCAAACATGAGGCTCGGACCAAAACCCGATCACCCATAACCCCACGAGCTGAAATATATAATTTGTTTCAAGATCCGACCCCAATTTGAGGTTGAATCACCCAAAATTCCCCAAAAACCTAACCCTACCTAAATTCCCTAATTTCTACCTTGTTATTATGATTTTAGGTCTAGATTTTCTAGTGATTATGGAAGGAAATGGGAGAATTAGAAGTTAACATCACTTACCCAAGTGTTTATGGAGGGAAATTAGCTTGAGGATCGTCAATGGGGGTGGGAGGAGAAGAAGAAGGCTGAAAATGTGATATTCCCGTATGGTATTCTGTTTTTGGGGTATTTTAATAACTGGGCAAAAATACCCTTCGCGTTCGCAGGCCCCTGGCCGCGTTCGCGAAGGGTTGAGTAACCTGACCTACGCGTTCGCGAGTCCTTGGCCGCATTCGCATAGGTCTGAATCCACTGGCTTACGCGTTCGCGAGCATAGGGCCGCGTTCGCGAAGAACAAACTACCCAGCCCCCCACCCCCAGACCCCAGCCTAACACTACGCGTTCGCACACCTTGGGACGCATTCGCGTAGAAGCACTGTCCAGTGCTCCGTGTTCGCATCTCCCTCTACGCGTTCGCGTAGAGTAAAAACCCAGGCCACAATAATTACCCTTCACGTTCGCGAGCCCTTGGCCGCGTTCGCGAAGGGTATTGCACCAGACACCAGCAAATAATCAAAAACACCAGACTTTTCCACTTTGCAAACTCCGATAGCTACCCGAAACTCACCCGAGCCCTCGGGACCCAAAACCAAAAACACACACAACTCCCATATCATCATACAGACTTATTCAAGTAATTAAACCACCAAAACAACATCAAAAACAATGAATTAAACTCCAAAATCTATAGAATTTTCTCAAACTTCATAAACTTCTAAATTTCCCATTTTTGATCTGAAACCATAACACGTCATTTCAAGTCCGTTTTACACCAAATTTCACAGATAAGACAAATAACATATAATAAACCTGTTCCGGGCTCCGAAACAATAATACGGGCCCGGTAACACAGTTTTCACATAATTATTCATTTTCAAATTCCTTTACTATTTTCAGAAAACAATTTTCTTTACAAATTCATTTCTCGGGCTTGGGACCTCGGAATTCGATTCCGGGCATACGCCCAAGTCCCATATTTTGCTACGGACCCTCCGGGACTGGCACATCATGGGTCTGTGTCCGTTTACCAAAACAATGTTGACCATAGTCAACTTTATTCATTTATTTATCATAAATTCCATTTTTCATCAAATTTCAACATAAAGACTTCCCGGCTACACGCCCGGGCTGCGCACGCATATCGAGATGAGATTAACGGAGGCTTTCAGGGCCTCGGAATACAGATTTAGCTAGAATTACTTAGGATGACCTTTTGGGTCATCACATAAACGCACACTTCGGAGACTGTCCAACAACTTCTTTCACAGCGGAGGAATCCTGTATAGGAGGACTCCCGATTTAGGACTATTAAGATATGTCGACGCAAAGGAAGCATCCAAGCTATTAAAAGAGATCCACACTGGGACTGCGGCCCACATATGAATGGTTTTGTTTTGGCTAAGAAGACACTCAGAGCTGTTTACTTCTGTATGACTATGGAAACGGACTGCATCCAGTATGTCCGGAAATGCCACCGCTGTCAGATACATGCAGACATGATAAAGGTACCTCCAAACGAGCTTAATTCCACAAGCTCATCGTGGTCGTTCGCCGCTTGAGGAATGGACGTTATTGGACCAATCGAGCCTGCCTCATCTAACGGACACAGATTCATCCTAGTAGCCATTGACTATTTCACCAAATGGATCGAAGCAGCATCTTACAAAGCAGTGACTAAGAAAGTCGTGACTGACTTTGTCTGCGACCGTGTTGTCTACCGGTTCAGAATTCCGGAATCAATCATTACCGATAATGGTTCTAATCTCAACAGTGACTTGATGAAAACAATATGTGAGACTTTTAGGATCAAACACAAAAATTCCACGGCCTACCGACCTCAGATGAATGGAGTTGTAGAAGCCGCCAATAAGAATATCAAGAAGATATTGAGGAAAATGATAGAGAAGCACAAGCAGTGGCACGAGAAGTTATCATTTTCTTTACTGGGATATCGTACTACGGTCCGCACATCAACAGGAGAAACCCCTTATATGCTGGTTTATGGTACAGAGGCCGTTATTCTCGCCGAAGTTGAAATTCCTTCCTTAAGGATTATACAAGAAGCTGAGCTCAGCGATGCTGAATGGGTAAAGAGCCGTTATGAGCAACTAGCCCTCATAGACGGAAAAAGGATGAATGTCGTATGTCATGGTCAACTTTATCAAAATAGAATGACCAGAGCCTTCAACAAAAGAGTCAAGCCAAGACAATTCACACCAGGGCAGCTAGTATTGAAGAAGATCATTCCACATCAAGATGAAGCCAAAGGGAAATTCTCTCCCAATTGGCAAGGTCCGCACATGGTTCACTGAGTGCTGACAGGAGAAGCACTTATACTTGCCGAGATGGACGGAGAAGTCTGGCCAAAGCCAATAAATTCAGATGCAGCCAAGCGATACTATGTATAACTTTCTTTGCTCTTCTCAATGATGTAAACTGAACTACGCCTGACTTGAATTCCGTTTAAGAGGGGATACGTAGGCATCCCTATGGGTTCGGTCACAATTCAATAAATTTCCATTTTCCCCCGCAATTGGAAACTGGGTCAGAATTTTGAGGAGGATCCTCAAAATTCCGAAGCAAGTTTAGTCGATCGACGCACAAGCAGCCGCCAGAAACATCAACCCATCAAACCGGGGCAGAATTTTGAGGAGGACCCTCAAACTTCCGTAGCAAGAGAGGTTGCAATGTATTGAACCACGTCACGGTCGTTGGTTCATCTAAAAGCTATTTTAAATTATGCGTTTATGACATATTTTTACAAAATCATGCATACTTATTCTTGAAACAACTTTGTTTAGCAAACGCTACCCCAATGATACGAACAGTATCATCAAATAAAGCCGAACAAGTCAAGCAAATCCAGCAGGGGATAAGAACTAACCTTCCCCATTTGCAAAACTCACGATTTTTCTTTGGATGCATGCACAAAGAATAAACACGCAGAGAAGCCACAAATTTCATCACAGTTTCAAATGCCAAAGTTCGATGTCTGCATAGAGAACGAGCATGTTCAAAGTCATGATTTCTCGAAACCATCACACTTGCCGAATGTTGCTATCAGTACAAAACGTACGATGCTCCGTAGTCACAATACCTACAATGGTCACAACATTGCAATCTATTATGAGCTAAGAAATTTTGTTGTCATTTATTCCATCTTGCATAAGGCTACCATTTTGCCTTCTGAGACTAAGCACTATCTCCATCTGCATTCTTGCATAAGGCTACCTTTCTGCCTTCTGAGACTAAGCATTGTCTCCATCTGCATTCTTTCATAAGGCTACCATTCTGCCTTCCGAGACTAAGCACTGTCTCTATCTGCATTCTTGCATAAGGCTACCATTCTGCCTTCCGAGGTTAAACTCTACCTCCATCTTCATTCGCATATTTGCATAAGGCTACCTTTTTGCCTTCCGAGACTAAGCACTATCTCCACCTGCATTCTTGCATAAGGCTACCTTTCTGCCTTACGAGACTAAGCACTGTCTCCATCTGCATTCTTGCATAAGGCTACCATTCTGCCTTCCGAGGTTAAGCTCTACCTTCATCTGCATTCGCATCTTTGCATAAGGCTACCTTTCTGCCTTACGAGGTTAAGCTCTACCTCCACCTAAATTATTGCATAAGGCTACCATTCTGCCTTCTGAGGTTAAGATCTACCTCCATCTGCATTCTTGCATAAGTCTACATTTCTGCCTTCCGAGACTAAGCACTGTCTCCACCTGCATTTGCATATTTGCATAAGGCTACCATTCTGCCTTCCAAGGTTAAGCTCTACCTCCATCTGCATTCGCATCTTTGCATAAGGCTACCATTATGCCTTCCGAGGTTAAGCTCTACCTCCCTTTACATAAGGATACTTTTCTACCTTTCAAGGCTAAGCTCTGCCTCCAATTTATTTTTTCATCGAGACTAAAAGCTACCTCAAGCACTATTTATTCTGCTTTTCTTACGGGCTAAGCTCTGCCCCTCAATTCGCAAGACTAAGCTCTGTATTATCTGCATCATATTACTGCATTTTTCATGGGCTGAAATATCGCCAACCTATCCAAAGGCGTCATCGTTCGTAGGCACCATCTTCATGGCCCGAGAACACCATGCCATAGCCTGAGGATCTCTCTCAATTTTACATATCGTTATTCAAAGGAATCATGGTTCGGAGGCACCATACTCATGGCCCAAGAACATCATTTCATGGCCGGCGAATCCTGCATCAAGCAATACATGGCCCAGGACATCATGGTCTGAGGACGTCATCCATAAACCGTCCAAAGACACCATTCATGGTCTGACGAGAATTTTCATCATGTTTAAATTACGCACCGTATATGCTTGTATTGTTTATTTGCAGGTAATCCAGTTAGCAACGACCACCCTAGAAGGAGCAGTCCCGCTCCAGTTCTCCCAACCATCCCCATAAGCTGTTTATTCATCCAACTCTTTATGTTGCGCCCGTTCTTGTAAAAACTCCATCGGTACACTTCGCCGATGACTCCTGAACTACATACGGCCTGATTCCTGTAAAATCGGGGATATGTAGGCAACGCAAAAACAGGGGTGCGGCCTAAATTTCTTCAAACTGTTTCGCTCGGTCAAAATTGGCCATCAAATCTTTACCCAACAACTCTTCCATCCTTCCAGGGTAAAGAGGGGCAGCCGTTGATACCCAATTTTTCCTCAAACTATTTTTAATTTGCATATATACCTTCAAAAATAAGATTTTATAACAATTGGTATTTTTCCATAATTTTCCAATATTTTTATCAGTTTACTTCTAATTTATCAAGTACTTTTATACCTAATAATTAATCACAAATTGCATTACAAATAGTTTCAAAACGTTTCTGGGAATAATATATCATTTTTGGTCCTATTAGGATTTATTTATTTCACAAAGTAGCCAAATTGACATTATTTGGCTATAATTGCAATAACTTTGCAATTATAGCCTAACTATATATTTTGTGCTATTTTCACTAAATAATTAGTCACTGGCATTTTTATATACTAGTTAATCACCTAAATTTCATTTATTTAGCCTTAATTTCATTTATATATAATTATTAGCTATTTTATTAATTATTTATCTATTTTAAACGGGTGTTTAACAAATAGCCACCTTTAATTCAATTCTATCCGGACCCCCAACCCAATTAACTAACCTAAATAACCCAAGCCCAATTCCCAAATTACCCGACCCAGCATCTGATTAAATCTTGGCCGTTGATCAATTTTGATCAACGGCCCAGATTCGCCCTTACCATTAATAACTCCTAAAGACTACCCCCCCCCCCGCCTCATTCATTTCCCCGCTTCACCGTCTCTTTATCTCCCTCTCTCTCTCTGGTTCTCTCTAGAAACTTCCCCCTCCGATGAACTCTGTCTCTCTTTTTCGGCCCCCTCGCCTTCCGGAAACCATGAGTGTACATCGTTCCTAGCCTATGTCTCTCACCACGCCGGCTTGACACTGTCCTGAGGTCCTCAGGTGAACCTGGAGCGGTTCAACTCCCACCTATGGCCTTTCATGCCATTTTCCGGCCATCTCTGGCCGTCCGAGTAAGATCTTTACACTTTCTGGTTGAAACCAGTAAAATTTTGAGTTTTTCTTCTCCTCCCTAGGTTCTCTCTTGAAACCCTAACTTCTAAAACTTCCGATCTTTCTAGATCTGTAACGGATCTATACATATTTCGAGTTTTTCTTATGATTTCTTCAAAGGTTTTTCATTTTCCCTAAAATGATTTTCCGTCTACTATTTTTTTATTTTTTAACAAATTTAACTACTAGGTTGGGTACCTAGTAGTTGTTTTATTTATAATAAATCAAAAAAATAACACATAATGTATGTTTTCCTATACTAAGTAGGAATCTAGAAAATGAAAAATCATAAAGTATATTAAAATTGGGTCTATGAGGCCCAATATTAATATAACTATATGAGATACTAACCCAAATAAATTTATCTAACAATAGCCTAGTTAGGGGTAATAAAAGCCCAAAGTGTTACATCTGCCTAACTAAGGCCCACTCCATTATTTGCTGTTGTTCGATTACACCTGATAGCCACTTTTATTTCCAGGCCTGTTGCACTTGTAGCCAAATTTCGCATTGATTTCCTCCGTAAGACTAGCCCATTTTAATATCTCCTGTGATGCCCTGCCTGGGCCCGTTACCAAAGCAGCCCAAAGCATATGGTAGCCCAATTAATGAGCCTGTATAACGGTAATAACCCAATGTCCTATTCATTTGCATTGTC
>ML257555.1:0-17704 GCA_005239495.1 Nicotiana undulata
GGAGTTCTTGATGGTTTCTACCACAGTTAGAGATGTATATTTCTACTGGCGTGAGGTCCATGTGATGTATAGTGATTTTTCCTCTAGATGGGATCAACTGGAAAGTTCTTGGCTAGTTGGGTACGTAGTTGTTTGTTTCTAGGAAGGGAGCATGAAGTTCTTATATTTATCATAGGATTGCTTGGCGTATGCGGTATTTTGTGTATAGTGGAGAGTGGCATATGTGAGGTCACGATTCAGTTCTGGAAGGAAGGTCAGAATTGGCAGTTTCAGATGATTAGGTAAAGGATACCACTATTGGGTGGCTGGATGAGAGTATACATTCATAAAGGAAAATGTGTTTAAGGCAATGTGTTTGAATAAGGGTGCTTCATTGGTGACGACACTCTCTTGTTGGATCGACTGCCGATATTCAAGTTTGTTGGTGGCACAGAAGAATTTTAGGAGTATCCCCGTGGAATGATTGAGTATTAGAGACATGTTATATATTCGAGTGGTGGAATTGGGATCAGATATAGTAATTGGNGGTCAGGTGTTAGTATAAGTCATGATTCAGTCGTTATGAACGTTTGGAGAGTTATCTACCTGTTGTGGGTGACCAGAGTTGACTTAGAGTTATTGGTAGGCCAGTATGGGTATGTGGTCTGCACCGAGTCAGAATTGTTGACTCCGAATTGTTATTGTTGAGGGATGTACCATTTGGTTGTCACTGAGCTTATTCGTGTTTTGGAGTGATCTACGAGTTTCCTTTTGGTGTTTCGAGGGATTGTGATCGCTGGTTATATGTGCATAGGGTGCGGTTCTATCGGGGTTTTATAGCGAGATTTGAGTAGGGTAAGTAATTGGGTGTTGCAGGATTGAGACGTGTTGGTCATATTATTTCTGGTTCGGGTGGTATGGTATCGTCTGATTTCCCCGTGGTTATGAGCATCGATTGAGATTAGGAGTCATCACTATGAGTGTTGATTCATGCGGTATATTATGTGATTTCATCTTGTGTTGCGGATATGGCATGATACAACGTGTTCAAACTATTTCAGCTTATAGTCATTGAAATTTGATCTTGTGAATGGACTTAGAAGTTGAAATTTAGTTCTAAGGTTTATGGGTCAGGATCGAACTTCGAAATTTCAACTGTGTTGTGCTATTAGACCTATATGGGGTAAGGTGATGTGGAATCACCTCCGAATATGTGCATGAAAGGTTACACAGCAATTTTGGTGGTAATTGGAACAACTCTGGGCACGTTCGAGGACGAACGTTTGTTTAAGAGGGGGAGAATGTAACGACCCGGTCCGTCGTTACGTAGAACGTGCATTAAAAATTACGGTAATTGACTTGTCATAGGTTGGTTATATTGTTCTTGATGTGTTGGAGTTGGTAGGCTCGGAATCGGAATGGTTGTGGTGAGAATTTAGCCAGTTAGTCTTAAAAATAGCCTTAAAATCAACTGAGAGTTGACTTATTGTTAAACGACCTCAAAATGCGGATTTTATGGCTCGGATAGCTTCGTTAGTTGATTTGGGACTTAAGAGTGTGTTCAGAATAATTTTGTGAGGTCCGGTGTAGAATTAGGCTTGAATTGGTGGAAGTTAGTTTTTTACGATTCCGGTCGGCAGTGGAAAATAGGCTATCGGGGTCGGAATGGAATTCCGACAGTTGGAACATGTTCGTAATGTCATTTTGTACTTGTCTGCAAAATTTCAGATCGAACGTAGTTGATTTGGATAGTTTCGGCATCATTGGTGAATTTTAGAAATTTCAAAGTTCTTAGGATTGAATCCGATGTAATTTTGGTGTTTTGATGTTAGTTTTGGTGTTTTGAGAGTGCGAATAAGTTTGAATGATGTTATGGGATGTGTTGGTATATTTGGTTGGGGTTCCGTGGGGCTCGGGATTTATTTTGGGTGATTAACGAACTCATTTGGACTTAAAAACACTGCTGGTTTTCTGTTTTTTTGCACAACAGAAATTCCTTCAATGCGATCGCGAGGGAATTGATGCGATCGCGGAGAGTTAATTGGGGGCAGGCACATTTTGTTCTGTGCGATCGCGAAGGTTAGTCTGCGATCGCAGAGTAGGGGGAGCCCAAGGCAGTGCGATCACGTGGGTTTTTTGAAGGAGAAAATAAGTGGGTATCACAGAGCTAAGTAAATTGATTATTAAAACTCATTTATGGGTGATTTTAGACCATAATCCCAGCTTTTAATTCATGAAAAACAATAGAAAAATAGGATTTTGGGGCATGAGATTATGAGACCTTCAAGGGTCGATTTGAGGGGTCAAACGAACTCTGATTTTGGTGTTCTTTATATGTACGGAATCGTGAGAAGATGAAGAACACTCTTCTGTAAAAATTTCTGAGTTTCGGGACGCGGGACTGGAGGTCGAGTTTTGCCCGATTTCGGAATTTTGAGTAAATTTGATATCTTCCGATTGGAAATTGTTCCTTAAGCACATATTGATGATAAAAATCTAAACTTGGTAGATTTGGAGCCTTCAGAGGTTGATTCGAGAGGCAAGCGCATCACGGAATAATTTCGGGCTAGTTTCGAAGTAAGTAATGTCTTGAAATCCTGTCCTGGGGTATGAAACCCCGGACTATGCACCCTTTCACGGGTTTTGAAATGAAAAGGTTGGAACGTTGGTATTATCTTTCGTATTTAGGCAACTATTGAGTTGCGAAACGGCTTTTTAAAGCTTATTTCTAATAGTACTATATATACTTGATATGATTTGGGTTGTAAGCCGTGTTTGGGGCCTAGTGCCGATCTGTTTTCCCCTTGAGGGTTGTGTTTACTATATTTTCCTCACTGATATGCTATGATTTTACACTCAGTCTTTTCCTGATAAATTGTTTTGACACTAAGAGTATTTTGATACTGCTTATTGACAAATGAAACATTGTTTTGGGTCGAGAACCCGGTATGTTTATGGCCTAAGGGAAAATTGAGAGTGTCTGACTGAGTGAGGCTTTCAGGCCTATATTGTGAGGAGGCTTTCAGGACTTATGAGAGAGGTGAGGAGGCTTTCAGGCCTCAGGAGTGTTGTGAGGAGGCTTTCAGGCCTCAGGAGTGTGTTGAGGAGGCTTTTAGGCCTCAGGAGAGTGGTGAGGAGGCTTTCAGGCCTTATGTTATTATTGCGCTTGGGCTGTAGGAGCCCCTCCGGAGTCTGTAACACACCCTCAGTGAGCGCCAGTACCGATTGAGTGATGATGATTGATACTGAGTGATGATTGCCAACGGGGCTGATACTGAGTGATGATGATACTGAGTGATGATTGATACTGAGTGATTGAGAGAATGCCTGAGGGCAACTGTTACAAGAAATGATTTTGGCCCGAGGGGCGGATTTATGCTGATTTTACTAAGTTTTCGAACTATGATTTACTTCATTTTCAAACTGATTTTTACTGAGAATTTCACTGCGATATACTGATATTTACTTTTTTTCAAAGGAGTTTGGAACTGGTTTTTGAACTTATGAATTTGCTGAATACTACTTGGTGACTTGATGTTTTTACTAGTTGTTGTGAAATGGTGTATCTGTTTGTGTGCTTTATATTTCTCAGGCTGTGATTCTTTTCAATATTACTGAGTTGGCGTACTCATAAAGACTCCCTGTGCCTCTGTGCACAGATTCAGGTACCGATTTGGAGTAGTAGCTGCCTTGTTCGTTAGCAACAGTTCACGGGATTTCGAGGTAGCTGTCCAGCGTCCACAACTTCTCCATTTCCCTTCCTTATTTAGTTCTAGCATTTGATTCAGAGACATATATTATAGTTAGTAGAGTTAGATTTATTTATTCTTAGATGCTCATGACTATTGACTCTAGTTCTTGGGAGGTTGTTTAGGCTAATATGGGAACGCTAAGACATTAATTTCATTATTTATGCTATGGTCGCATTCTTATTATTAAATTATGAACTCTTATAATTGAACAAAAGCGTAGTAAAGTGGTGGTTGGCTAGCATAGTTCCACGATAGGCGCCATCACGGCCTGTTAGGATTTGGGGTCGTGACATAGAGGTCAATCAGGTGTAGGACAGGCCCGTTTCTATGCACTTCCGGCCAGACCAGATGTCATAGCTTTAGATGCAGTGATTACAGGTATTATCTTAGTGTTTCACCGGGATGCTTCGGTATTATTTGATCCTGGCTCCACGTATTCATATGTTTCATCATACTTTGCACATTTCTTGGATACGCCCCGTGAGTCTTTGATTTCATCTGTTCATGTGTCGACTCCGGTGGGGAATACTATTGTGGTGGACCGGGTGTACCGGTCTTGTGTTATATTTATTGGGGTTCTGGAGACCCGGTGAGATCTATTATTGCTTAGCATGGTTGACTTCGATGTGATTTTGGGCATGGATTGGCTATCTCCATGCCATGTTTTTCTTGACTGTCACGCCAAGACCGTGACCTTAGCTATGCCCGGATTAACGAGGGTTGAGTGGAGAGGCTCGGTGGAGTATGTGCCTAGTAGGGTGATTTCCTTTCTGAAGGCTCAGCGTATGATTGGGAAGGGGTGTGAGTCTTATCTGGACTTTGTGAGGGATGTTAGTGGCAAGACTCCTTCCATTGATTCTGTTCCGGTGGTCCGTGAGTTCTCGGACGTTTTCCCAGCAGACCTGCCAGGCATGCCACCTAACAGGGACATTGATTTTGGTATTGACTTGTTACCAGACACCGAGCCTATCTCTATCCCACCTTACCGCATGGCCCCAACAGAGTTGAAAGAATTGAAAGAGCAGCTTCAGGAACTCCTAGATAAGGGGTTCATTCGGCCTAGTGTGTCACCTTGGGGTGCACCGGTGTTTTTCGTGAAGAAGAAGGATGGTTCCATGCGCATGTGTATTGACTATAGGCAGCTGAACAAGGTTACGCTGAAGAACCGGTATCCTTTGCTTCGTATTGATGACTTGTTTGATCAGCTTCAGGGAGCTAGGGTGTTCTCCAAGATTGACTTGAGGTCTGGGTACCATCAGCTGAATATTCGGGATTCTGATATTCCGAAGAATGCTTTCAGGACCAGATATGGTCATTACGAGTTTATGGTTATGTCATTTGGGCTGACCAATTCCCCAGCCGCGTTCATGCATTTGATGAACATCGTGTTTCAGCCTTACCTTGATTCATTCGTCATTGTGTTCATTGATGACATCCTGGTGTATTCTCGTAGCCAAGAGGAGCACGCTCAGCATTTGAGGGTTGTGTTGTAGAGGTTGAGAGAGGAGAAACTTTATGCAAAGTTCTCCAAGTGTGAGTTTTGTCTTGGTTCGGTAGCTTTATTGGGGCATGTGGTGTCTAGTGAGGGTATTCAGGTGGATCCGAAGAAGATTGAGGCGGTGCAGAGTTGGCCCATACCGTCCTCAACTACAGAGATTAGGAGTTTCCTTGGTTTGGCGGGTTATTATCGTCGCTTCGTGGAGGGATTTTCTTCTATTGCTTCACCTTTGACCAGATTGACCCAGAAGGGTGCTCCATTCAGATGGTCCGATGAGTGTGAGGAAAGCTTTCAGAAGCTCAAGTCAGCATTGACTACAGCTCCGGTATTGGTCTTGGCTACTGGTTTGGGTTCTTACACAGTCTATTGTGATGCTTCTAGAGTCGGCTTGGGAGCGGTGTTGATGCAGGACGGTAGAGTGATTGCCTACGTGTCCAGATAGTTGAAGGTGCACGAGAAGAATTACCCAGTGCACGATCTTGAGCTAGCTGCCATTGTTCATGCTTTAAAGATTTGGCGCCATTATTTGTATAGGGTGCAGTGTGAGATTTTCACCGATCATCGTAGCTTGCAGTATCTGCTAAAGCAGAAGGATCTGAATTTACGTAAGAGGAGATGGTTGGAGCTCCTCAAGGATTATGACCTCACTATTCTATATCATCCGGGGAAGGCCAATATAGTGGTCGATGCCCTAAGTCGCCGAGCAGGGAGTTTGGGGAGTCTAGCCTATCTTTCAGCAGCAGAGCGACCCTTGGCACGTGGTGTTCGGGCCTTAGCAGGGCAGCTTGTGAGATTGGATTTGTCAGAGCCTCCGCGGATATTAGCTAGCATGGCTTCCCGGTCTACTCTCTATGATCAGATTAGAGCGCACCAGTATGATGATCGACACTTGTTGGTTCTTCAGGATAGGGTCCGTCGAGGTGATGCCAGGGATGTGACTATTGGTTATGACGGGGTTATGAGGATGCATGGCCGTATTTGTGTGCCCAATGTAGATGGGATTCGAGAGTTGATATTAGCAGAGGCCCATAGCTCGCGGTATTCCATCCATCCGGGTGCCGCGAAGAATTACCAAGACCTGAGACAACAGTATTGGTGTAGGCGGATGAAGAGAGACATTGTTGAGTATGTGGCACGGTGTCTCAACTGCCAGCAGGTCAAGTATGAGCACCAGATGCCAGGTGGATTACTTCAGAGGTTAGAAATTCCTGAGTGGAAGTGGGAGCGGATCACTATGGACTTTGTAGTTGGGCTTCCACGGACTTCAAGGGGTTTTGATGCTATTTGGGTCATTGTGGATCAGCTGACCAAGTCCGCACACTTCATTCCGGTTGGTACTACTTATACTTCGGAGAAGTTAGCTGGTATCTACATCAGGGAGATTGTCCGACTGCATGGAGTCCCGGTTTCTATCATTTCTGACAGAGGTACTCAGTTCACATCTCAGTTTTGGAGGGCCGTGCAGAGAGGTGTGGGTACTCAGGTAGAGTTGAGCACCGCATTTCACCCTCAAACCGACGGGCAGTCATAGCAGACTATTCATATTTTAAAGGACATGTTGCATGCCTGTGTGATTGATTTTGGTGGTTCATGGGATTAGTTCCTGCCACTAGCGGAGTTTGCATACAATAACAGCTACCAGTCCAGTATTCAGATGGCCCCGTATGAGGCTTTATATGGTAGGAGGTGTAGATCTCCGGTTGGTTGGTTTGAGCCCGGTGAGGCTAAGCTATTAGGCACATATTTGGTTCAGGATGCATTGGAGAAGGTGAAGTTGATTCAGGAGCGACTTCACACGGCGCAGTCTAGGAAGAAGAGTTATGCGGACCGGAAGGTTTCTGGACGTGTCTTTCATGGAGGGTGATAAGGTACTGCTGAAGGTGTCACCCATGAAGGGTGTTTTGAGGTTCGGGAAGAGGGGTAAGCTTAGTCCCCGATTCATTGGTCCTTTTGAGGTGCTTCAGAAGGTTGGAGAGGTGGCTTATAAACTTGCCTTGCCACCCAGCTTGTCGAGTGTTCATCCGGTATTTCATGAGTCGATGCTCCGGAAGTATGTTGGTGACCCGTCTCATGTTTTGGACTTCAACATAGTTCAGCTCGAGGATGATATGTCATATGAGGTGGAGCCAGTGGCTATTTTGGCTCGCGAAGTCAGAAAGTTGAGGTCCAAGGATATAGCTTCGGTGAAGGTTCAGTGGAGAGGTCAGCCAATGGAGGAAGCTACTTGGGAGACCGAGCGGGAGATGCGGAGCAAATATCCTCACTTGTTTGAGACTCCAGGTATGTTTTTAGACACGTTCGAGGACGAACGTTTGTTTAAGAGGGGGAGAATGTAACGACCCGGTCGGTCGTTACGTAGAACATGCATTATTTTCACTGTTTCTGCCTTATCACAACTTGGTTAGACTGTTCACGATGTGTTAGAGTTGGTTAGCTCGGGTTCGGAGTGGTTATAGAAGGAATTGAGACACTTAGTCTCTAAAGGTAGCTTTAGAGTTGGAAAAGTCAACTGAGAGTTGACATATGGGTAAACGACCTTGGAATGCGGATTTTATGGCTCGGATAGCTTCGTTAGGTGATTTGGGACTTAGGAGTGTGTTCTGAATGTTCTTTTGATTCCCGGTGCATAATTAGGCTTGAATTGGCGAAAGTTAGTTTTTAGCGATTTCCGGTCTGCAGTGGAAAATAGGCTATCGAGGTCGGAATGGAAGTCCGACAGTTGGGACAGGTTCGTAGTGTCATTTTGGATATGTCTGCAAAATTTCAGGTCAATCGGAGTTGTTTCGGGTAGTTTCGACATCGTTGGTGGAATTTAGAAATTTGGAAGTTCATAAGCTTGAATTCGATGTGATTTTTGGTGTTTCGAGGTTATTTTGGGTGTTCCGAGGGTTCAAATAAGTTTGAATGATCATATATGATGCGTTGGTATGTTTGGTTAGGGTCCCGAGGGGCTCGGGATGGTTTTGGGTGGTTAACAGGGAGTTTGGAATAATTTTGATGTTGTTGAAGTTGCTGGTACTGATGTTTTCGCACCTGCGGACGAGGAGCCGCAGGTGCGGGCCCGCAGAAGCGGATAAGGCTTCGCAGGTGCGGATTTTGGTCAGCCAGGAGGGAGGTCGCATGTGCGGTCATTTGGACCACATGAGCGGTCTCGCAGGTGCAGAATTTGGGACGCAGGTGCGAGTTCAGGTCGTTTAATGAATTTCCGCAGGTGCGGTCACCTGAAGCGCAGGTGCGAGGGCAAGTGCCGCAGGTGCGAAAATCCTGGGCAGAAAGTTTAAGTTCAAGTTCTAAAACGAGGGTTTTAAGCCATTTTTCAAAACACCATTAGAGAGCTCGGGAGAAGGAGGTTTTTGGAGAGATTTTCAGTGGGAGTCTTGTGGTAAGTGTTCTTCAATCACTTTTAGTCTAATTTCACGAATTAGTATTGATTTTTGCCATGTAAATTGAGGAATCAAAGTGGAAATTGGGGGAAAAGGGGTAGAAAAGTTTGAAAGTTCTTTTGATGATTTGAATGGGTAATCGGGGTCGGATTTTGGTAAATTTGATATGGGTAGACTCGGGGAAGAATAAGGATTTCAGTTTTGTAAATTTTACCGAATTCCGAGACGAGGGCCCGGGGGTCGGGTTTGACCAATTTCGGGATTTTTGAGTATTTTTAATAAATTTCAATTGGGTTTCATTCCTTGGCATATTATGATGATATAAATCTGATTGTTGGTAGATTTGGAACACTCGGAGGCCGAATTTAGGGGCAAGGGCACTGCATAGTAGTATTTTAGCCGGTTTTGAGGTAAGTAACGCTTCCGAACTTGGAACTGAGGGTTCGAAACCCCAAATTATCTGATATTTGATGTTAATTAAGGTGACGCACTTGCCAAGTGACGGGCATGCGGGTGTACACCGAATATTTGTGGCCTGGCTCATCACATGGCACTGCCTAATGGTCAATTCAGGCTGAGACTTGTACTGTGAAGGTTGCATTTACCTTGAACGTATTAGAAATCATGTTAAGTATAAATGTTAAGGCTTCACGCGCGATATGTTCAGACCGGAATGGTCGATTGTTGCTGTCTCTATCTGCGATTATTTGTTTTCATGTACTCAGTCCTGTTATAGCATATGTTTCATGCCTTAGTCTCAGAAGTTGCTAGTTTATATCTATATTATCATTGTTTTGGGTTGATTGTTATATTTGAGAGCATTATGAGTGAGACTGGAAAGTATTGATTGAGTGAGACCGAGAGCCTGGTATTGAGACAGTTATGAGATTGGACTGCACACTGCAACGATCCTTTAATCATGCCTTCGTTGGCTTGATATAGCGCTTGGGCTTATAGGAGCCCCTCCGGAGTCTTTACACCCCCAGTGAGCGCACAAATATTGAGGGATGGATCGTCCCTGGACATGGATCTTGTCCGAGTGATATGTTCCGGAGAGGGATCTTCTCCGTGGGGATGGACTGGCCTTTTCCTCCGTACTTGGTGACTATGTCACTTCGGTTTATGCATAACTCGGGATGGACCTTCCTTGGGCCTGAAGGCCAATTCTAGTATTGAGTGGACTTCCTTGTGAGAGTATGGATACTGTGTACATATCATTTCTGATTCTTTATGATCATATACTGGTATGTAGAGTTTACATACATAATTTGGTGCATATTTCTTATTTTTCTGCCATATTACTGTCATGATCAGGTTATGTACTGTTGTTCACAAACATCAGAGGTTTAGTCCGTCACTACCTCTCAGCCCATAGTTTGGGTTCATTGCTTCTGAGTTGGTGTACTCACGTTATACCCTGCACCTTGTATGCAGATCCAGGTACATCGGGACTCGGCTCTGGTCATTGAGTAGCTGTTAGTTTCCATCAGAGTTGTCGAGGTAGCAGCTGGCGACCGTGATCTCGTCATCTCTTTCCTATTCTACATGTCGTTATTTACTTTTCAGACTATGTTGGTCATTCCTCTTTCATTTATATTATGTATTAGCAGCTCATGACTGTGTGACACTGGATCCGGGATTGTAGGATTTGGGTTTTGGTTTCACAAATTGTTTTCAAATTCAGATTGATTATTATTATTATTGACTTTAGACTTGTTAAAAATGGTATTTTCTCTGATAATCGGGTCTACACTAGCTATAAATAGGTGGTTGGCCTGGTTCCACGACAAGCGCCATCACGACTCCGAAATTGGATCGTGACATTATGTAATACACTATCTTTGGTAATAATATTAGTTTCTTTTTTGCCAAAATTTATTCATCTATTTAATGCTATTACGCATTACGGAAATGTAGTTAAAATTGTAAATTCCAAAATGGTAATTAAATTTTTATCACAAATATATTATTATTATTATTATTGCTCTAAAAATAATTACTATTTCAAAATCTAATGATAGATATTAGATCATATCAATACTTGCCTTACTATTTGAATAAGAATAGAAAATAACCGATTCAACAACAAAGATGCTAAAGAAATATATATATGATTTAAATTTGAAAAACATCAAATAATTCATTAGAAAGGAAAATAAAAAGGCAAATCATACAACACCAATCGTGGACTTACCTGGTTGGAAAAGGAAACTTTTCTCCTACCTTTTTGTATTCTTTTTATTGTCTTGATATCTTGTTTTCTTATTAGGAAAAAAAATCAAAAATTATATTTGGACAAAATTTATTTAATTTTGAACTCCTAAATAGTAGGAAAGTTTTTTGAGTGTACAATTTTATCCAATGTAAAATATATTTTTAAAGGGTGAAAAAGGCGAACGAAATTTTACTAAGGGCGTTCGTGCTTTTAATATAGTATAGATTAACTGTGATTATTCGGTTTGACTTACTTGTTTGATCAAGTAATTACTTGAAACTCTATTTTAAAAGGTAGAATTGAGACTCGCCCGGGGCTCGCCTCGGGGCGGAACACTCATAAAACGTCCTGGGCTTAGTTTCGTGAGATTTACACTTGGGCTTACGCACCTGACACGCCCAACGCCCAGCGTACTAGGTTCGCCTAATAGAACTTTATGCAAATGTGTGTAACTAACCTTGTAAATCTTCAAATTTTCTTAATAAATCATTGACTATTCAAGATTACTTTTTTCTTAATCATTAATCATTAAGTTGAGAGTATTTTATGTCATAATTAAAAATAAATTATTGTATGTTATCCACTAAGGGGTCGTTTGGTGTGAGGTATAAGGGTGGTATAAAAATTTAATACCACCTTACTACCATGTTTGGTTAGCAAACCAGATATAAGTTATCCTGGTGTTAATTTTAACACTGGGATAACTTATACCTTATAGAAGGCGGGGTAATTAGCACTGGTATAACTTATACCTTCTTCTTAGAAATTATGCAATTGTCATTCTTAATACAACTTACCAAACAATGAATAAACAACAATCCCAGCATAACTTATCCCAATATAACTTATACCGGTATAAAGTATTCCAACCAAACGACCCCTAAAACTGCTATGATAGTCAATTTTAAATAAACTTTTGTTATATCTTTATTATATAATAGTCCATAATATTTTGTAATTATTTTTCCTAAATATTTTTTTTCCATGTTTACGAGATACAATACTTATCTATCTATACTATATTAAAAGCACGAAAGACCTTAGCGAAATATCGTTGGCCTTTTCTACCCTTCCAAAACATATTTTATATTGAGCAAAATCGTAATTTAAGTAATTTTACTAAATTTTAGGACTTTAAAATCAACTAAAACTTTGCTTATTAAACCGTTCCTTATATGAACTAAATATGACGTCCTCATATATAGGAATTTAAATTTACCTTATATAGTTTTGTTAATAACTTGATTTTTACAAATTATAATATTGTGAAGTGACTTCCATATAAAAT
The DNA here is from genome assembly GCA_005239495.1 of Nicotiana undulata. Lineage (NCBI taxonomy): Eukaryota > Viridiplantae > Streptophyta > Magnoliopsida > Solanales > Solanaceae > Nicotiana > Nicotiana undulata. Next base: position 12,116 of record ML257555.1, read on the forward strand.
GAATTCAAACTTACGTGTAAACTTGAAACTGAGAAAAAAAAATCTAATTTTATATGAATAAAACACGTGAGAATTTTTTACACAACGGATACTAAAACTTGAAGAAGAAACAGGGTATCATGATTCATTATAAGAGAGACTCTCAATACATGAGCAATACTTTTAGGAATCGATAAGCAAACAAATTTTAATATAGACAACTAAAAACTCTTCAAAAGCAAAATACTACTCTGAGTTAACATATACAATAGCATATGATCTAGGTTAAGACAACTAACGGTTCAGAACCATCGTGCAAATTAAACTAAGATAATTTGTCCATAATGCTTAAGTTATTTATTTTTTAAAAATTAATTTTTACAATAAATAAAATTATTATTTTATTTAATCAATATTTAGGACTTTGAGATAATTAAATGTTAGCTTATTAAATCAGTATTTATTTGAATTACTATGTTAGAATTCCTAATATTTTAAACTTAAGGTTTTATTTGTATAAGTTCTTCTCTCATTTGAAGACTTCAAAAATAGAATTCTTATTAGCTAAAATGTAAATATTTTCTTATTTCAACTACTATGTAGGAAATCAAAACTATAAAATCAATTAAGACTTATACTTATTTATTAGAGCACACGTGCAACGTGCGTAGCTAACGACTGAAGTTTGTTAAAATTCACTAGGAGTTGACAAATTTGAAATTGGGATTGAGTTATAACAGATATTGAGTTCTTAATTGAAGAACATATATAGAGATGAAAGATTGCGGTATTATTAGTGTCCAAAATAATAACAAACTAGGATTAAATGGAAATGAACAAGAAAATAAGAAGTTCTATAGCCGTTGATTTTCTGTGATCAAATGGTCTCTCATGGGATATTTTATTTTAGTTTGACATCTATCTATCTATATCTATATCTATCTATATTTTATTATAAAAGCACGAATAATTTATGCTAAAAGTTGAACGACTAAAATATCCCTGAAATATGATCGACTCTTATAACCTTAAATATTTGTATAATTTAAGGATATAATTGTAAATCACCTACAATTAGAATTCTTTTCCATTTAACCTAGACATACAAACGCCGAGCCTACAATTGATTCTTTCATGGAACAACTGCAATGAGATTGAAACTTTTCTTCAAAGGGTTGATTCCTTTTGGTATTCTAACAAAATTATGAGTTACATTCTATCACTGTAAGGACTTCTATATCCTACAAAAAAGAAGTAATTCATACAAATATTCATAAAAATAACACAAGGGTCATTAGGAGGGAGAGTTGTATTAGATGAAATACTTATCCAAAAAACATGAATAAGGAATTTAACACTCCCAAATATATATTAAGGGAACATGTCCAAGAGTTGATTGAAGATTTACGTGTAACGAATGTTTATCTATTTATATATATCTATATTTATCTATATTCATATATCTATATCTATATTATTATAAAAGCATGAATGTTCCATACTAAATGTTGAACGATAAAAAATATCCCCCAAATATTAACCGACTTTTATACCATTTATAACGTAAAATTATTTCTTCAATAAAATACTTGCGTATGGGTATATCTGTAATGTTTAGTGCCTACTTTACAGGAGTTTGAAGTCAAGTAACAATAAAATTTGTTTAAAGTCATAGCTTAATATGAAGACGACAACTCTGATAACTTGAATGATTTTGATTTAATCTCAATTTTAATTTTCTGGTCTTGCGTAAACGCGTTATAGGATATGATTGAGTATTTGTGTCTGATTTGATTTTTTTTGTTGCTAAGCGAGTGTTGATTTGAACAGGAATCGATCAATTTAAGGTTTTGTAATAAAGGTCAGACATTAGAACTCATCCATAGTTGATTCTCCACCGAGGCGAATTTCTCAATTGCGCCCTACTTGATATGAACTACAAGAGGTTAAGATGAGGAGGAATTTGAATTGTGATTATGGTAGAGATGGGTACTACCGTGAAAAGTATGCTAGATGGTTCTTTGGAGCATTTTGTATCTGTAAGATGCAATGAAAATTATTTTATTTCGAAGAGAATATATTGTTAGACAGCGCAATAGCCTGGTATTATTTATTATTCGTATTTGTGATTAGTTTCTTTGATTTTCTTATTTTTCACCTTGGTCAATCGTGGGAAAACGATCTTAGTCATAATATTAAGACTAAGTTGAATAACATGATAGTTGAAAGTAAAGGTTGTCTAACGTGTACATGTGCGAGAGGCATGGAGACTGGAGTATGAGATCTTAACGAGTATATAAGTTTATTGAATGTGCATTATAAGATATGTGATTATAAGTAGGCGTGGGCGTTCGGCTAGTTCAAATTGGATATGAAAATTTCCGTTTAGATTTTGATTTTTGGATCGAAGAAATGTCAATCAAAATCCAATCCAAATAAGTTCGGATTAATCGATTTGGATATTTACCTTATCTTTGAACTGTTTGCGAATGATATATTAATATGTGTAAGATATTTAGCGTAAGATATTTACCGATTAATATGAAGTTATATGAAGAAATTTCTTTTTACCTTATCTTTTAACCATTAGCGAAAGATATACGTGCAAAGCACGTACATAGAGACTAGTACTATATTAAAAGCACGAATACTTTAGCGAAATGTCGTTCGCCTTTTTTACCCTTTAAAAGTAGATTTTACATTGAATTTTTTTGTAATTATACTTACTATCCTAATATTTAGGAGTTTAAATAGGCCAAAATTTTACTTATTAAATACTTCCTTATATGAATTGTGTTGAAAATTCTAACATTTAAGACTGCTTAAAGTCAAATTAAGATTTTAACTAATATAAATTTCTTGACTTGTGTAACATTTATAATATCTTCCATATTTATTTTCCTAAAGTTAGGGTTTTAAAATCAACATTCTCATCATCTTCATGAGGTGGGTATACCCTATGCGATTATATGGTATAATCTTATTACTGTTGCGGTTTTATTAAAGGGTGTGAATGAAAAATGGAAGAGGTACCTCTTGGATTGCACCTCTTCATCTCACCCTTTCATTGTCTATAAATTTAGAGGCTTGGCCTCATTTTTAAGATATGGAAAAACTGAAATCATCTCCCCTCTTTTTTACTTTGTTGCATTATTTTCTAAATAAACATAAGTGTCAAGTGTGATTTACTCCGTTTGTTGAGTTCGGTGAAGTTCTGTGATTTGAAATGCCGCTATCACATAATATTTAGTTCTATCCTGGAAAGAATTAATCCGTATACCTTGGGCAACAGTGATGTGATTAAATTCCTTAAGGACACATTGTGAATTCAGTGGGCTCGGAATTATTTTACGACTTATTTATGAACTAATGTTTCCTTGTTGGAGACTAAACCAGTAAGATAATCATGAACACGATAACTAATGGAGAAATTTCAGAGTGGAACATGTCTGTGTATTTATCGTATTAATTGTTTAAGGCTTTCATTTGGATCTTTAATCCTTCAAGGAACATTTGTCCTTTATGGTTAAGGACTAAAACTTGAGAATAAAAAGACAAACAAAAGTTTGGAACAAATGATGCGGCTGACCATTGCATCTTCTCAAAGTTAAATTTGAGAAACTGAAGAAAGGATAACGTCAACTTGAGAAATTTGTCTTCAAATGTGTCAAATGACATGGTTATTCGGCCATTGCTTGGAGTGATCAGAACCGTTTGACGATAAATCGGGTTCTATTTCCTTACTTTACTCATCTTTGATTAATTTTCTATTCTTTATGGTTTATGGATTCAGTTACTATAAATATTTGGATAGATATTTATCATATAATGATCTCAAAATTATATTCTCTTTGCATGCTAATATATAGTTAAAGGATGATTTTGTTATTCCGTTTACCGAATAAAATCTGTTTGTTAGTAAACAAATTGGTAGCATGCATGATATTATCAAGAAAGTAAGGTATGAATTAGAATATGATATTTTATATGTGTATTGTGGAACAGTCAGTTGATAATTTTTGTGCCATTTCATGGGAACTTTGTCCTGTGGTGAAGAGAAGTCTTCTCACAAAAGACATGGACACATTAAAGCACAAATGTGGGATCTTGCGCTATATAATACAATTCATATAAGAATCTAATTACTGATTCTTGGTCCAAAGTTGAACCAGAATTGTAATATTAATACGGCTTTGATTATCCAACATTGGACTACACATAGAAAACCCACATTTGTATGAATGTTAAAGCATTCGGGAAAACCTTCTAAAGAGATCAAACATTTATGGTCCGGAAAGTCATAACGTTTGGATACATTTTTTTAGTAAATCGTATTGCCACAAGTTCTTTACTGACAAGTATGCACAGATTTCTTTATATGTGAATAATTTTCTTTTTGGATTTGTTACAAAAGAAATTTTGAATCTAAAAAGTGTTTAAGGAGGCTTACACTAATACTTGAAGTATTCGTGAGATCATGAATGTAATATATGTAAAGATATTACATATGTTTGTTTGATAAGAAATATATCAAACTGTTGAAATATTAAGGGATTATAATGGTTTAGTTGGAAGGCCATTGGGAAAGAAAATCAAATACTTATAATTTTCTGCCCATGGTTTGGAGAAAATTCTCGTGATTTTCTATTGTCGTTATGGAGAATAAAAGTTTCGTGATTTTCTATTCCTGCTTCGTGATCAAAATCTGCGTGATTTTTTTTTCTCGTTCTTCGAGATTAAAGTCTTCGTGACTTTCTACTCATTTGTCGGGAATTAAAGTCTAAGTGACTTTATACTCGTTCTAGAGATTAAAATCTTAGTAATTTTTTTTACTCCAATTTATTATTCGATTTGAAGATTAAAAATTTTATCGTTTATTAAATTTGAATGTGTCACATATTACTCGGTTTGAAGATTAAAAAACTTCACCATTTATTAGATCCGATATCAGATATTACTCGGTTAGAAGATTAAAAACTTCACCGTTTATTAATTATGATTGTGTCAGTGGTTTGAAGATTAAGAACTTCACCATTTATTCTGGCTCTGTCGTGACACAAACAACAATTCTTGTGGTTGGCTCTACAACGTAATAGGGGCGTCGAATATGAATCTCCTTTTGAAGAAATTTGGTTGGAATACTGTCACGACCCGAAAACCCACCTTCGGGCCATGACTGCGTCTTATGTTGAACCCGCTAGACAAGCCAACGTTTGAACTAGATAAAATTCATTAACAACTAACACAGATAAGATAACTAAAGCATCGATGGTCAACAATATGAAGGTTAACAAATAGCCAAAAATAACATAGCAATTTTGAAGTAAAACCCATATACAAATCCCATAACTGGTGTCACATACTCACGAACTGTCTAAGAGATTACTAAAAACAAAGGTCTGAAAATAAGTACATAGGACTGTCTTTGAAATATAAAGTAAGACAGAGCTGAAAGTGAAGAGTAGAAGGTGACACCAAGGTCCACGAACGTCTGCGGGTCTACCTCGATGTCTCCTGTATGAACTGATGAGATGATCCGACCGTCAATGATCACCGGGTCCGGCTGCGTAGTCTGCACAACATAAAGAAGTGAAGGTGTAGCATCAGTAC